>VXAU01006054.1:472499-677452 GCA_013399695.1 Formicarius rufipectus
AAAACACAAAAAAACAACTTTTTGCCAGTATCAAAGTTGTGGAAAACCTGCATTGAGCTTTCCAACTGAAGACTGAAATGAATCTCACAAACTACAAAAGTCAGCCACTTTAGTTGCAGTTGCTGAAATTTGTTTCATGTATAGTTCATAGGGTAGCTCTTTAACTTGTCTAAGAGTGCAGTAAGGAATGGTTGCTGCATGAATTGGTTTGGTTGTTTGATTTATGTCTCTTTCTGGGTACACAGAAGTGTACCTAAGTTGTGTTTCCAATTGAGCTTGTGGCTACCCATCTATAAGTGAAAACAAACAGAAAAAAAGCCAACAAAAAACAGGTGCCAGAAATTTACCGTAGGAATCTGACATTAAGAAACCACATTTAATTTTTTAAAATACCTTTTCAAGATGTTGATTTTGCATTTATAGCAAGATCTCTGTGAAAGATTAAACTTTGTGCTCTTTCAATTAACTCTTTCAGTGCTTTCAACATGGATCTTACATGTAGAGATAGATACGAGGATGAGACAAATCTTCAGCTTTCTTTTTTTTTTCTTATCTCTCCCCTTTAGTTTCATCACAGATATGTTCTGCTTTGGGTGAAATAATGTGATTGATGCAGTCACTTCATTTTGAAATAGTTATTTTTAAAGGGTAGCATGCTTATCATGGGGTTTGTAGGTTGGTTCAGATTGATGTATTTTTGCTAATCAAGTGTATAAGGCTGATATTTATAAAACTATTTCTGAATTCCAGAGAAATGATCCCCCATTTCAACTCAAACTTCCCCCAAAAGCAGCTAGACCTGAAAAAGAGGTTGACCCAGAATATGAAGAGAAGATGGTAAGTGTTTTCTTGGTAAAACATACTGCAGGTTTTTATGGTACTTGGTTGTTGGAACTAGATCAGCCCAGTTCTATGGAGTTATTGCAACCTGGAGGTGTCAGAAAAGGAAAAACCAGTCAAGACTCATTTGAATGTCTAGTTCACTGTGGTGTTTCTCACAGTGGATAACAACAGATATTTGGTGAAGAATATGAAGACAAAGCAGGTAGTGATAATTCTGTTAAATACTATCACACTCTTCCACATATTTTTATCTGCATGATTTCTGGAGTTGGAGACTGTGGTTTTTATACTAAGTAGTTACTTGTCAGTTGATTTTTGGTTTTGTGGTTTCTTTTTTAGTTATCCATGCCCTTCTGTGGTAAGGAGTTACTATTCAGTGACATTTTATATATAAAACTCTCCCTGTTTTGTTTTGAATTTGTCTCTGCTAGTTTTATTTGACCCCTTCAGTCATGTCAGAGGCATCCTTAAGCTACTTCTTAATTGGAAGATTACTGAAGCTTCCAGTTTTTCATAATACAAAACCAAAAGTGTTAATATGCTCATAATATGTATGCCATAATAATGCAAAAGAGGATCTGTCCAGGACACCAGTGAAGGGAGTTTGTAGTGCTGGAGAGGAGATGTAACGGGAATTCTGGGTTCGAAGGCGCAGAAACCAGGAGGACATTTTAAGATTTGTTCTTGAATGACACATGTAGTAAGTGGTTGGTTTAAGCTGATATCTGTATGTTGCTCCATTTTTCTTAAAAAAGTTTCAGTGTTAAATGGATGCATAATAATTACAGTAGAGTCTAAAAGGATTGGACACCACAGAAGTCAGGGAAAAGTATCACCCTTAGACATAAAAATATTGATTCTGACTTATATGAACACTTAATTTTTAACCAAGAAGAAGACACACTAGTAAATCTCTTTGTTGGGAATGAGTTGAGTCAATAGCTAAAGTTGTTTTCACAGTAATAGTGAATTTACTCCTTTCCTAAATTAACATGTTAGTTCAATTGTTCTAAGAGGCAAAGAGATGAGATACCAAAACATCTGCCTTTCACCAATTATGCAGCTGTGAGCTAGACCTTTCCTGTTTATCAAAACATGCTGCTTATACTTGGTCAACAGTATTGCAGGTAAAAAAGTACATTGTGTCATTCGCTATAGATCCTTACGAATTATGATTAATTTGCCAAATCCATCATGTATTACTAGTTCAGTATAAATCCTCTGAATAAATTTGTTCTTATCCTGTATGAGCATAAACGTCCATGTTTCTAGGTCCCTCTTCTAGAATTTCTTTTTCTTGAAGGTTTACTTGATACTTAAATTTTATTTCGTTGTGAAGTCACTTACAGAAATGGTTCAGTAATGAATGCAAGGAGGAAGGAGGAGTAGTTTTTTTCCAGGAGATGCTGGAAAGGTGTTTTTGCTGCTCTGTTGAGGAAACGCAGCGCCCTCGTGTGGCGAGACCGCACATTGCTGCCGTTTGCTTTGGTTGGTGTGACTGCTGTGGGGGCGCTGCCCCTTCCACGACAGTTCCCTAAGGAAAGGCGCTCTATGGTTTGTGTGTTTCCTGGAAATGTTATGATGCAGAACTGCCATTTCACTTGTGCAGTTTATATCGTGATAAATAAATGACTTCACATGAAAATTGCTTTAATTGGTACAATGTTACATGATGCTTAGAGATGTCATAGAGAAGCTGATAAGAATTGTGTTCTGTCAGATATCACTTGCGTTTTGTCATATTTTTGTTCAAAATTGTGTAACATGTTGTCCTCTAAATATAGAGAAGGGCATATATTTTTCTGTGTGATAGTGAAGTGCATATGCCCCACTGAGATGACAAAACTGAAATGCTTAAAATTTGAAATCTGACAGCAAAATTCACAAACTGGAGTGAAAGCAGTATTGGGCTGCTTCATCTATTGCTTTAAAAATACTTTTTAAAAGCAGAGCCACTACCTTGTCTTGGATCAAATTCCAGTAGCCTTGAAGCCAGTGGAGGTTTAGCCACTGAATTGAGCAGGGTTAGGATTCCGTCCTGTACTATAAATAATAACCTTAGTTTTGTCCATCTTTTGTCGACAGTCCCTTAAAACATCCTTTCACAGTTGCTGGTGTGCCATAGGCCAATGGGCTTAAGCAGTCTGTGCAAGTAAACTAATTTTGGGTTGTTTGACTAATCTTTGAGTCTTGAATGGGGATGAGTTGCTGGGGTAAGTTTATTCAGTCCTGCCATTCCCAAGTTGCTGTGGTGTTCACAAAAGATGCTTTGAACTACAACATGTAGTTGGATGCTCTATGGCAGTTTATGCTTAGGTCTAAGCTGAAGCAGCTCCAGATCTGTTTCACAATGCTTGTAGCCCTCTGAGGTGTCTAACAGTAGGCAGATGGTCTTGTCAGTCTTTCCTCATATAAGTTCTCACAAGTGTCTGAATTCTATTTCTTAATAAAAATACATTTTTTTTTGGAAGAAAAGTAATCTATATTATCTTTTTTTTTCCCCCCAAATTCTCTTCGCCTCTTTGGAAACATAGAAAGCAGATCGAGCAAAAAGGTTTGAATTCCTCCTGAAGCAGACAGAACTTTTTGCACATTTTATTCAACCTGCAGCACAAAAATCACCCACATCTCCATTGAAAGTCAAGTTGGGACGGCCACGGATGAAGAAAGATGAAAAACAGAGTTTGATTTCAGCTGGGGAGTAGGTTTTATTAGTATTTCTGACTTTTTATCCTATCAAACAACTTAGGCTTTTTACTATATCTGCTTAGTTTGCATAGAGATTGTTGTACTTTTAATCAGGAAAAGTTCTATATTTACTCATATCAATTTCTTTAAAAGCTGGTTGGTGTATGCATGCTGATCCATCAGTGTTAGTTTGACCTTGGATCAGAGATGCTCTTCTAAAGCAAATTGCCTGATTCTGCCACTTAAAATATTTTGGTCTGTGTTGTGGAGTGATCTTGGAGCAAATGAATTGAATTTTTTTTGCATGATGCTGAATAAGAACCTGCGTTCCAGAAGTGCACCTGATGTGATCCAAGTGCTAGTGGACAAGCCAGTGGGACTAGAGTGGAGCTGGACCAGGTTAAAACAGGGCAGCATGTGTGGTGTGGGGATGTTGGATCCTCAGCACCAATTGTCTTGCTCCACCAGTCTGTCTGTATTAGTATTGCAGGTAGAGCTTGCGTGTAGTGCCTGTGAGGGGGTTCAGAATAACAAACAGCTAGGGTTTGGAATGTTTGCAAATTTACATTCTGTTTTATACATTTTAAATTTTTAAGAAATTTGAATATGTGATTCTTCTGACTGTTTTAGTTACCAAGCAATTGAGTCTAAGACCACCACTGGTGTCTTGTATTTCTGTGTTGCTCATTAACAAATGCCTTAGAGAACTCACAGTACTTGTTGTCAGTTTGTAGTTATGGCTCTTGATGAGAGAGCATTATATCAGCTTTTCTAACTAAAGCTGGAATGACCCCTAAGGAATAATTTATTAAGGGTAAGAGTTTGGTCAGGATACATACAAAAAAAAAATACGATGATTGCTTCTGTTATAATTTGTCTTTTGAGTTTAGTAGTCAGTGTATTGAAATTATTTCATAGAAACATGACTTTTGGGTTGTTTCTTTAGGTATCGCCACAGGCGCACAGAGCAAGAGGAAGATGAGGAGCTGTTGTCCGAGAGCCGAAAAACGTCCAACGTGTGTATTCGATTCGAGGAGTCCCCCTCATGTAAGTATTGTATTCACACTTCTCCAGTTGCTCTGATGTAAATAATAGCTGAGCAGATTGCAATTAAAATTTCCTACTTAGAATTAGTATTTTTCTACTTAGAGGAATCTTACATTTACAGATGTGAAAGGAGGAACACTAAGAGATTATCAGGTTAGAGGTTTGAACTGGATGATCTCATTGTATGAAAATGGTGTTAATGGCATTCTGGCAGATGAAATGGTAAGCAGTAATCTTTTGGAATTTCTGTGGCAATTGTTGAGCAAAATACAATGTTAAACTGCTTATAGTGTTCAATATATACGCAGTAGTATGCATCATTCTTCAACAGTTTGATTTTTTTATATCTGGAATTTTAATGCAATGCAAGAAACTTTATTGCGGGCATTTACTGTGTCATTTCATTTAAACAAGTGGCAGAATTACATAATAGGAAAATTGTTTGAAATTATTTCCATATAATATTTCACTTCAGCAGTTTTCTTCCCTGCCCCTCTTTGCCCGTGCAGGGTCTTGGTAAGACTCTGCAAACAATAGCCTTGTTAGGCTATCTGAAGCATTACCGAAACATTCCTGGGCCACACATGGTCCTGGTTCCAAAATCAACGTTGCACAACTGGATGAACGAGTTCAAGCGCTGGGTTCCATCGTTACGTGCTGTTTGCCTTATCGGGGATAAAGATGCCAGAGTAAGTGCTCTACATGACAAAAATGTTTGCATTATTTGGCAAAAGCTATCATTTGGATATGTGGAATTCTCTCTAAGCTAATTCCTTAATTATGGTGTATTTTAATAATATTTATTAATGTTGAAAATGCAAAATGTTATGCTTGTGACTATAAGGAAAAAATACAAGTCAGTAGATGAAATAATAGACTGGGATCAAAGTGCAGCTTTTTGACTTGCCTCTTTCTCTGTTGTCTTCCTTTTTGATTTTTTGCACCTGTTTTCTCTCTTCCACATTTGCAATGTGACAATGTGTTCTTTATTGCACTCACTTTGTCACCTCTTTCTTCCCTCCTTTTTAGGTAACTTCTCCTATTCTTGTCTTTTATAAGCCTGCCTTTCCTTGTAACTAGGATTCTGTTATAGTGCTTTTCATCTTTCATTGTGAAGATCTTAAAATAGATATGGCATATTTTTCTAAAAAACATGTACAGGGGATCAACAAGCTGGATGTTCCTGTGAATTCTGTGGCTACTAATATGGATTGCATGACTGGCCGTTACTGTTTGAGGGTAGAAAGGCTCTAGAGAGGAAATTTGAGCTGGCAGTCTGCCCAGGTGGCCAAGAAGGCCAGTGGCATCCTGGCTTGTATCAGGGACTGCATGGCCAGCAGGACCAGGGAAGTGATCATTCCTCAGTACTTGGAACTGGTGAGACCACACCTTGAATCCTGTGTTCAGTTGTGGGCCATACTACAAGAAAGACATTTTGGTACTGGAGCATGTCCAGAGAAGAGCAATAAAAGCTGAGGGAGGCTCTGAACAAAACTTAGGAGGAGCAGCTGAGGGTACTGGAGTTGTTCTCATAAGTGATGGGACAAGAGGAAATGGCCTCAAGGTGCACCAGGGGAACCTGTATATATGGCTTTCCCAAAGGGTGATATTCTTTCATGTGAAAGGATTTATATGTCTAGATATGTATCCCTTGCAAAACAGAGATGGGGCAAAGGAAGGAGATACTTAGGAAAGAGATGATGAGTGGGTTACGTGAGTTGTTTTGAAACACTCTTGTGGATTGTGTCTTTGGAGAAGTTAGTTTAGAGCTTTTTTCCTATTGGTTGTATGTACTGTATTGCAGAGAAAGTATGCTAAAGAGTAAACACTTAATTTTGAATAGGAGATAATTTGTGTTTTTCTTAACCCTGGTTATCTCTGTGCCTGAAGTATAAAGAACTGAATACTTTTGTTACAGTAACTTTCAACTACTGAAAAGGTGTTTCAGAGTCTTGGTGTGGTAGTTTAGTGCATCAGTAATGTTGGTGGAGACAGTTTTCACTGAGTGCCATATAAATTGTTCATATTTATAAATGTTTATTAATCCAGTTCTTCTGCTTTAGGCTGCATTTATCCGTGATGTTATGATGCCTGGTGAATGGGATGTTTGTGTTACATCATATGAAATGGTAATTAAAGAGAAATCAGTCTTCAAAAAATTTAATTGGAGGTACCTGGTGATTGATGAAGCCCACAGAATAAAGAATGAGAAGTCTAAGGTAAACTCAGAATTGTTTGACTTTGAAATTAGTTTGATACAGAAAGATTCCATCTGATTTGAACGGATTTTAAGTGTTTAGTGTGGTGATTTTTAAAATGGAAGCCATAAGCTATTGGGTGGTAAATATGAATTTCATAGGTAGCTTGCTGTCTCTAAATTTAATTGACATTGTTTTAGGTGTCAAAAACTGATGAAGGTTCACTGTGCTTGTCTGTACATGGTGATGATCAGTACTTGTATTTCTAGCTGTCGGAGATTGTACGCGAGTTCAAGACAACAAATCGACTGCTGCTTACGGGAACTCCTTTACAGAACAACCTCCATGAGCTGTGGGCATTACTCAATTTTCTTTTACCTGATGTCTTCAATTCTGCAGATGTAAGTGGATGTTTGGAAGTACAATGTTCTTGTGACTAGTTATATTCCCAGGCTGCTGTCTGTAGAAGAGAAGAATGACTAGCCTAGTGAGAGACACATATTGTGGAAAACCCGGATTCAGGAGAAGCTGTATGGCTTGCAGAACTGTAGACTACTTTTGCTCTATCTAGTTAAAACAGTTCATTCCGTTAGAATAGGTAATGCTTTAAATAGTTCAAGAATTAGGCAAAATTCAGGAAAGCAAGGAAGAATTAAGAATATGAAGCATCCAAATAGCTGTAAGCCTTTTTTTATGTAGAATTTGAGTAATCTTTCTCCTCCTTTACTGTTAATGTTTCCTTGTATTGCTTGCTTGCATTTTTTTTACTCTGTTGTCCCTCTCATTTGCTTAAGGACTCTGGTTTCTTTTTGTGTTTCTTGACTTCTTGCCCCATCGTTACACAAGCACTAAGGGGAAGGACTTGGGCACTGCGGTGATGAACATGGAAAACTGTTGTAAATTGAGCAGTGTAATAGTATTTTGTCTGCAAAATTATGCAGTTGACTTGAATGTTATAATGTGGTAGGGAACTGGCACAGAATTGCAGACTGAGTTTTTTTTCTCTCACAGAAGTAATTTTTCTCAAGATTTATGCCACTCTCAGCTGCAATGAAAGAGAGTCAATGTGTGTCTGTTAAAACTACAGATGATAAACTGTTCATACTAGTTGTGCTATTTCTTACAGGATTTTGACTCATGGTTTGACACTAAAAATTGTCTTGGTGATCAGAAACTGGTGGAAAGACTTCATGCTGTAAGTAATTAAAGCTGTAATCACATGTCATCATTGGCATGAACAGTGTAAAAAAGAAAACCAGATTATTTTCCACTTCATCTGAAAGCTGTGAAGATGAACGTGAATGTATTTAGTTACAGAGATGCCTAGCAGAATTTTCATGAATTAAATATTGGAACTTACTGCTTTTTGTACCATTACTGTTTGAAGCAGACAAAGTCTGAACATGAAATGTGAAAATGAAGAATTTTGAGATCTTTTTGAAACCACTTATTACTGTGAATAGTATACTGATACACATGTTCTAGTCTGAGTAAAGGCACACCTTTACCTTGTTTTACTGTGCATGAGATAAAAGACATTTTTCATCTTACAGTAACAAAACAAATCAGAGAAGCTACAACATAAATTGCTTGTATTTGAAACGTTGGTGGTATGTTTTGTATATGCTGCTAGTGGAAATGAAACAGAGCTTATGTTGAATAGATTTCATAATCTTCTGGATTTGGCCCCTGCTTAGGATAACAACTGAGATGGATGTGGCAATCCTTATGTAGGCTTGCATATTTACAGGTGAATTTAGCCATTACTGGACAACTGTTTGACAGACTTCAGCAGAATTCTTCTAAAGGAATCACTGTGATAGTGATTTGTTCTGAAAAAATACCAGATAATTGAATATGTTAATTTTGTATTTGAGGCAATCAATTTTATACACTTCTCTGTGTAAAACTTCTTAATTTGTGTAGGTTTTGAAGCCATTTCTGTTGCGTCGCATAAAAGGTGAAGTAGAAAAGAGTTTGCCTCCAAAGAAGGAAGTAAAAATTTATCTTGGGCTCAGCAAAATGCAGAGAGAATGGTGAGTTATTTACATCAAAGTAAGATTCTTTTCTGGTAAGCAATATAGCTCTTCACACTGATGTCTTTTTTCTTCTTAGAACTGTATGTTGAGGCAGAGAGAGAAACCTATTTATAGCTGTCTTTGGGTTTTTTTAAAGAATGCATAAGTTACAGACTACTCAGGAAGGGTAATGAAAAGAGGGAGAAAGAAAGCAGGAACACTTTTCCTTAAGTTTACTTGAAAGAACATGTGCATCCTAAACTTTCTCCTTTGATCTGAGTATCTGTGCACCAGTGAAAACCTTACCTGAAATTAAAATAAAACTTTGAGGAGCTACATACCCAGAAGAAATGTGAGAAAAGGAGCCAGGTCAGTGTAGTAGCTTCTTTCAAATAAGTGATATGTTTAATCCACTTTTTACTACTAAAGTAAAAGTGTAAGATAACTCAGTAAATGACAGATCATTGTCACTTGCAGACAGATTGCTTCGTTTATATAATGATGAGCTGTATTATTATGAAACTTGGCAAAAATATGTAACTGATAATAAGGATTTATAAATCTGTACCCAAACATGAAAGGCAGACTCCCATATCCTGAAATAAGTAATTGGGATATTGTAGGGTTCCATTAATGTTTTAAGTGTCAAATAAAAACCTGGGAGTTACTCAAAATGGCCTTTAAAACTTCAGGTATACGAGGATCCTGATGAAAGATATTGATATCCTGAATTCAGCTGGGAAAATGGATAAGATGCGTCTGCTGAATATTCTGATGCAGCTGCGGAAATGCTGTAACCATCCTTACCTGTTTGATGGTGCTGAGCCTGGCCCTCCTTACACCACGGACACACACCTCATCACCAACAGTGGGAAAATGTTAGTGCTGGATAAACTGCTGGCAAAACTCAGAGAGCAAGGTGAGAACTGGTTATGGATAGCAGTGATCTGAATGCTTCTTCTAAGTAAAACTACCTTCCAAGAATAGCATAGGTTGATTCTTGTGTTTCTGCTAGTTAGAAGGCATTCTTTGCTTTGTGAGGTTATGTTGAAAGTTAATTTTCTTTAGATTGTAGCATATGGAGGGAAAGAAGTCTGACAGGAATGATGAATAACACTAACAATTCATAGAAGTAGAAAGAGAGAAAGAGTAGAGCCTCCCTTCTCCTTTCTTGAAGAAATTTTCTTCTGAAAGGAATAGTTTGTCCATGCACATCAGTCATCACCTCATTATCTTACAATGGTTTGAAGTACTGTTTCTTCAGTTGTGTATGTCTCTTGTATAATTTATCAAATAGTCTGTCTTGAGTAGTTAAGTCAATACCAGGAAAGTAACTTCAGACGAAAGACATGAGTTAGACATAGTACAGAATATTTCACATAAATTCTCAGTCATGCTCTGTAGTAGCTCTGTGATAAGATTAATGTGAAAACATAAAACCAGTGACAAACCCTTCTGTGTTCTGTCAGGATCAAGAGTCCTACTGTTCAGTCAGATGACTCGCCTACTGGATATTTTGGAAGACTATTGCATGTGGCGTGGCTATGAGTACTGCAGACTTGATGGACAGACACCACATGAAGAAAGGGAGGTGGGAAAGTTGTGTGTAAACAAGAAATGCCTTGGGTTTTACATATTAGATGATTAAGAAATTATTTGCATATGTATATGTAGCTGCATAATTTTTTAAAGTAAAGCAAAAATGCTGTAGTTTTTAAAAGGCTATCAAGTGTGTATTTTTTGTTAACCCAAGTCCACAGTAAGGTACTATTCATTTGTTCCTCAGATAAATGAGAAATCTATTGTGAAACCAGTATGGATTTTTCCATCTGTGCAAAACTACTGTTTCTTACTTTGATAATTTTTTTACATGAAAATTGAGTAAATTTAAAAGAAGTTCTGTTGAAAAACCACCAACATATTGGAAACTTGTTTGAGAGGTCTGATACTTAATTGACACCTTTTTTTCTTTTCTTTTAGGAAGCAATAGACACATTTAATGCTCCCAACAGCAGTAAATTCATTTTCATGCTGAGTACCAGAGCTGGAGGTCTTGGAATTAATTTGGCAACTGCTGATGTGGTTATTCTATATGATTCAGATTGGAACCCTCAAGTGGATCTGCAAGCCATGGTGAGTTACCTCCCTAATACATGTTTGTTTGTTTAAGTTGTCAGTGTTCTATTTTGTATAGCTGTTTTCAAAACTTATATTTTTGTTATTTTTCATTACTTTTTGTATACACAAGACAATACCAAGAAACTAAGGAATTGAATAAAAGGGCATGAATAGAATTTGTGGAAGAAATTGTAGATTTTTGTCTGTAAATACTCAACTAATCTGTCACTATGAAAATAATTATATCAAGATACTGTATCAATATTGTTTATAGAATTATTAATTCTGTCTTTCCAGAAAACAACAGTAAGTGAATAACAGAGGGCTGTTTCCAAAAGAAATACTTAGAAGCATGCAGCCTTATATTTCTCTTACTTGGGAAATATATGCTTTTACAACCCACCTTATTTCTGCATAAGCCTATAATCATTTGGTGGTGATGGTAGGGGGGAAAAATACCTTTGGGTTAAACATACTAAAATCTTTACTTTCTAAGTGATGAATGTAAAAAAAAAAGGAGTCTGTAACTTGTTTTATATGGAATAAAAATCATATCCTTTTTGCATAATTGGGAGGGTGGGTATTTTTTCAGTGGTTTGTAATTTTAAATTTTTTTTAATGCACTTAAAACTATCAAATACTTCATGTGAATAGCTCATCCTTTTGATATGCATGCTGATGGCCAATGAATGGTAGGCCAGTTTCATGGAAACTGATGAGTGTAATTTGTGAACTTCAGATTAAACAATGCATTTTTCAAGGACAGTCAGAAAATCCTGGTACTCACAGCTTGAGGGTTAGTTGTTGAACTTTTTTTATTTATAAGGACAGTATTTTTATTAATGTTTTCCAGAGATGATAAACACAAGTTTGGTTACTAGTAAGTGTAATGTGTCAGTCATGAGCCTGATACTGTGTGTTGTACCCTACTGTGTCAGCAGCATATTGTTGCTTTACTATAGCTGGCTTGGCACAAGTACAGTACTGAAGCTGTGGCTGCAGGAACTGTGCTCAAGCCAGGGATGCCAGAATTTCAATACCTGTGTCAAATGGGAGGATTAGTTTGCAAGCAGTGCAAGTGTGTGTATGTATATACTGTTGTGTCCCCACTTCCCAGCTGCGGTCTAGGCAGACTCTTGAGTTCCCGTCATCTACATGCAGATGCTTTTACCGCTGTAGAATGACTCAAATGTAGGCAGTGTAATAGCCAGGTATAAGTAAATGTTACTACAGTGGATTTACATTTTTGTATGCTCTTGAATAGGCAGGAAAGCAAGAAGTATATGCTAGTTTATGCAAGCTAATTGTCTATTGCTTGTGAGTTCTTGTTGCTGCACACTCACTGATTTATGTTTGTTAGGATCGTGCGCATCGTATTGGTCAAAAGAAACCAGTACGGGTGTTCCGCCTTATCACTGATAATACTGTTGAAGAGAGGATTGTAGAAAGAGCTGAAATAAAACTCAGACTGGACTCTATAGTTATACAACAAGGTATCAACTGCTATATATGTTTGTCTGCAACAGAATTGTTCAGTCCCTTAAAGTATGGTTAAATAACTGTACAAGTGGTACAGTATTAGAGAAAGCAGGCCTTGTGTATAATAGCAGTGTACTAAGTCAACCTAAGAAACTCTCATGTATAAGTTATTCACTTGTTCAGCTAAATTATTTTAAATTCTGATTAATTTCCTGATTAATGTGGACATAGATTTATACTAAGAGTCTAAATGAGAAAACTACAGCTGAATAGATGTTACTTGGTTTTGTGATATGTTAAAAAAGAGAAAAGATACCTTTTGTGGCAGATTAAATAATTATATACATATGCTTCTTACCGCAACTGAATTGGCCGAATATTTAAACTGTTTTGTGTATCTTTGCGTAGAAGCTCTTGGAAGAATAGTTTGTCAAAAACTAAGGTTCTCAAGCTAAGTTTGGAAGGTTGTTTGTGGGGCACTGAAGGGTGGGCTACTGGAAGGATGATGATCAAAATACTGATAGCATGATGAAGAGAGGAGACAGGATAAGTGAAATTTTGGGACAGAAATTCAAATTCTGGAAAAAGTATTCAGAAATCTGACTTGAGATCATTGAAGTTAGTGTTAAAAATACCAAGTACTTCTAAATGGCTATTACAAAATACTTTGTCATTTTTCGTCTTGAAATAAGATTATGATCTTAAAAGTTCAGATTTGTAAGAATAAGATCCTAAATGTAAAATTTGGATTGTATGAATGTGAAACATTTTTTGACTTGATTTAAAATTGTTGTTTTGTTATTTTCCCTGAAGTTCTTGATTTCCATTTATTCTCATCTCCAGTGAAATGTAATTTTTCGGTGTGGTTCTGTTTTTCCTTTCTTGTTCTGGCAGTGAACTGAGAAGTCCACTGTGTGCATGGTCCTACTAGAACTCCTGTGTTATAACTTTGAATGCAATTCTACTTTTAGGAAGGCTCATAGACCAGCAGTCCAACAAACTGGCGAAAGATGAAATGCTGCAGATGATCCGGCACGGAGCCACTCACGTTTTTGCTTCCAAAGACAGTGAACTGACAGAAGAGGATATAACCACTATTTTAGAAAGAGGTGAAAAGAAGGTTAGAGAATTCAAAATGTTATGGAATTCAAAATGTGTCAAACATGAAATAGATATGCACAAAATGGAAATAGGATCTGATTATATGAATATATTTTCATGCCAAGGTATTACTTTACTATTTGTACATAATCATACGGAAGTTTTGAAAGAGTAATTTAGTAATTTTTTTTTAAGCTTCAGACTGTGTGCATCATATCCTAAGCACTGTTTATTTTGTGGCCTTTTAGAAAAATGTAAATTTAATGCCAACAATTCTAATAGACACAAAATCTTTATAGAACTTCATTAGGGATTAGATAACTCTCTGGAAAAATGAACTGCCATTTCACCTCCAAGGAGTTGAGCATAAATTTGATTTGAATTTAAAAGTTAAATCCTAGAGTTGTAGGGCTACATCCCAGCATAATAAATTCAGCTTAATGGAGAGTCTTGGAGTAAAACTGTTCTAAATTGAAAAGCACAATGAACATCTCTTTACAAGAAAATAAGTTAAAGTTTAAAGCAGAAAGAGACATTGAGAATGTTGCAGTAATGATGAAAGCTGTCTTTTTCAGAAGAGATAAAGTAGCTTGAGTGAGCCTGAAAGTATCTGCCTCTCTTTTTAGACAGCTGAAATGAATGAACGATTGCAGAAAATGGGGGAGAGCTCCTTACGAAATTTCACTATGGACACAGAGATGAGCTTATACAACTTCGAAGGTGAAGATTACAGAGAAAAGCAAAAGGTAATTTTTCTTAGTCTTTAGGACTTCAGTTGAGAGGTGCAAACAAAAGGCTATCTTATGGCTATGAAGGTTATTCTAGAGAAGTAAGAAGCTATTGAAAAATTCAGTTGGCTCTGCGAAAGCATCAATATTCTGAATTTTTTTAAATTAGCTTTCAACCTCACTTATTTTTTTTTCCGTGGTAAAATCTAATAATAGTGCTCAGAGTTTATCCTTTCTATAGCAAAAGTATTGTTTTGCATCCTACTACACTGCTGCAGTCAGGATTATTTTGCTGCCACATAACTGAGGGGGAAAAAATCAGGCCTGATTATGATTCTTGTATGTGGATCTTGGACTTTAGTCTTCTTTTGCAGTGAAGGTTTTAGTGTCAAGCATTAATGTGCAGTGTTTGTATATCGGTTTACCTGGCAATAGAAGGATCATCCAAACAAATAGATAGTACTCAGTCCCACAGTTTTCCTTCTGTGTCTCTGTTTTTTTATGGGATGTGTAGTGAAGGTATCCCTAAGGTCTTACCTGGAATCAGATGTGTGAATTCTACATTAACTACAAGATGCCCATCCTAGCCCAGGTTTCTTATCAAGTTTGAAGAAACATTTAGAAAAGTAAACTGTTTAATGAGAATGTAGCCCAACGTGTGCATGTATGTGTAAGGTTCTTACTTTGTTTTGGTGATTTCGTTACAAGAAGTGAGTTACAGCATAGCCTTGAAATACACTTTAGTAGCTTCAAATGATTTAGTTAAGATTTATCTACTGCTAAGGGATTTTATTTTTTCTGTGTTGTAGCCTCTGTAGAGGGAGAATTTATTCATATCACAAGAAATGAGAGAATTCAGAGCCTAAGCCCCCAGTCCTTCCATTGTCTTTTGGTAGAGGGAATCATAACCTTGCTTAGGTATCTGAAATAGTAGAATGCTGTAAAAGGGTCTATTCTTGCCATTCCACTGCCTTGCTTATGTATTATCTTTCATGTGTTTAAATTTCTGTTATAACCTGTTGTAATTTCTAGTTTGTTTTTGAGCTGTATTGTAGCATCCAAATTATTGAGCACAACCATTAAATTTGCTGTGCAAAAACACATTCCTGTTTTGCAGTTGCCACTTTAGTCATTATTCCTGTGACTTTAGGAAAGCATAAAGCTACTTTAATACCTTTTTGTTCTACTGTGTGTGTAGCTGAGCATGATGGAATGGATTGAACCTCCAAAAAGAGAACGCAAAGCTAATTATGCAGTTGATGCTTATTTCAGAGAAGCCCTACGTGTCAGTGAACCAAAAGTCCCAAAGGTAAGAAGTTTGACTCTCTGTTTGACAATGCTGTCAAGTATGCAAGTATGGAGGGCTTTTTAGGTTATTCTTTTGCTACTCCTCTCCCATGTTGAATTCTCTGCTCTCACCCTGTATATTTACAAAGTGATAGGTTGTCACTGCTGCTGAATTATGGTAGTTTATTTGCCCAGAAGCCAAGCTTATAAAATGTTGATGTATCTGTGTATTTTTGAAGGCTCCACGACCTCCAAAACAACCAAATATTCAGGATTTTCAGTTTTTCCCACCACGGTTATTTGAACTTCTGGAAAAAGAAATTCTGTACTATCGTAAGACTATAGGATATAAGGTAATGCTTTTTATTTCCCCCTCCCCCCTTTTCAAATCAGTGAAATGTATTTGTATTCCTCTTTGCAGATTTATTGCACCCTTGGCTTATCAAATTATTGTTAAAGAAATGTCTTAAAACCTCTATTCCCCTATTTCTGTTCCACTGCAGAGCAGAAAAAGTAATTGGTAATTCTTTCGTTCACTAAAAGTTTTGTATCTGTGTAGCTTTGTGTTTTGTGGTGGGTTCCTAACAATAAAATAGAGTAGAAAAAATAGAGACAGTTCTGATGCTTCAAATACTTGAAACCAAAAGTGGAATATGTGGTCTAGGTGAGAATAATAAAATTACCTTCCAAGGTATGTTTTTTTTCTTTAAAGCTTTTGTATGGCTTATGCAATAAGTAACTTAAGATAATAGTGACTTTGTGGTGATATGAAGGTAAGTAGACTGATACCAATTTTCCTTGGATTTTGCTGGGATATAAAAGGTTTAAAGATGTGGAGAAGTCTTTTGTGTATTACTACTACAAAAAGGAAACCAGACAACAGTCTTCTTTTTCTTTTCTTTTTTCTTCCTACTATGCCTTAGTTGAATTTCTCCCTCCTCTCTGCTGAATTTACTGGACAAATAGTGAACACAGACTCTTTTAATGCTGATTATCCTTGCTTGCACACGAGTATTGGCTGAGTCTGTCAATAGGATCCCTTACTTCTAGACATGTATCTTACTTTTAAAAACCCCAGGTTTCTTGGCAGGTTGCAGCAAGAAGGAATCACCTATAAAATGTGTTGGAGAACATAAACTTGTCATATACAAGCAACAGATTATTGGTGTTGCCCAAGGGTAGAATTAGTATTAGCAAAATATATTTTTCAGAAAAGGCAGAAGGTGTCTTAGAATCTAGTTTGAAACAAAGAGAATTTTATGTGAATGGCAGGATAGAATTAAACTAAGCATTAAAAGCAGTTATAATTAGCTTAGGGAAAGAATCTATTTTAATTAATGATCCAACAAAAAAGGGTGAAAGAATTGCTAATGTTGACAATATGTGTGTAAAAAGAGAGGTTTCCAGCCCTATTAATGGAACTTGTCAGACTGGATAGGTTGAAAGGGAACTTATCTTAAAAAGTTAGTATGGCTGTTTGCTGGTGGTGAAAGTGATGAATACAATTAAATTTGTTCTGCTTTGAAATGGAAGTATAACTTTCAATCTGAAGGAAGTTTATTATTAAAAATGAAAGCTGCCATAAACAATATCAGAAGGTATCAAATAGAGACCAAGCTTTATGTATCAGTCTTAATTTAAACCACCAAAGTCAAGAAAATCTCTTAGATATTAAAAACATCTCCTAACTTCGATATTTCTGCAGCAAAAGGTGATGGAAGTTCTACAAAACCTTTACTGAACACTGATTTCTGACTTGTTTGCTGTTGTGTGCAGTGGAATTGCAATACATAGTTCAAAGATCACAAACATTAAATTGGTCAGTGTGGAGAGAGATGATAAAATGTTGCTTGGCTTTGTTTACATCGTGTTGTCTGTCTGGTCCTTACTTTGACAGCGTGCATAACTTCATAGGAAACCTGGCAGAACTGAGGATTTCCCTGTAGCTGTAAAACATAAACCACTGGAAGTAGGAGAGCAGGTCCTCAGCTAATGAGAAGTGCCACTAAACTCAGTGAACTGTGTTGGCTTATACGAGATGGGGCTCTGCCCCTCACAGTATCCCAAAATCATTGTGTGTAGAGCTGGTGGGTGCTGGGCATGAGAAACTTGTAACAGACATTTGACAAAGTGTCCTTTTTTTGGGAGTCAGGGTTTAAGCAATAGGATTTGAATCCAGGTAAAACACATTTGGTAACAGATCAGTACTTTTAAAATACTGTCTTTGAAATAACGTTGCTGCACTACTGCTTTTTGATACCCCTGCTCTTAGGTCCCCAGGAATCCTGATCTTCCAAATGCAGCTCAGGTACAAAAGGAGGAACAAAAGAAGATCGATGAGTCTATGCCTCTGAATACTGAGGAAACTGAAGAGAAAGAGAAACTTCTAACACAGGTAAAATAAAAACAGCTGAAGTATTTAATCATGTGTTTTTACTAGTATGGGATATAAGTACTAGTAATGGTAAATATGCACAAGAAAGCTACACTGAGGTTTTGAAAGAAGAAAGAAGTTTGTATCATCATCTGCTATTTCCTTGAATGTCCTTGAGTGTTCCTAAGGCTGGAACTTGTATTGTAGATGCCCTACCCAGCAATACAGGCAGAAACTCCCTCAGTGGAGTTCTCCTGTATGCATATAACTGGCATGGATTTTTATAAGCTAAAAGGGTGTGAGTCAGGACAAGCCTCTGTCAACCTAGATGGTATTTTTGTAGATGTCTAAGGCATGTCATATCTATTAATTTTGTCCCAGTTGAGTTGTTAGGCATGTTCCTTTTATCCTGGGACTGAATTTCTGTCTTTGGCTAGTTCTTGACCTTTTGACTGGTCTCCTGCTGCATAGGCTTATTAAAAGTTGATTGTTAAGGAGGAAGGCATGTCTCAAAGTAACAGGATTTTTTGTTTCAGAAAATTTTATGTAAAAGAAATAGTCTATCTTGGAAGAAAATTACAAGGTCACAATTTCACTAATTTCACCTGTGTATAGCAGAGAAAATATTTAAGCTGGTGCTGATACACATATCAATACTGCTGTTAATGATTAAAAAGAATTACTGTGTATGTTAGACTTGTTCTAAAGATGCTGCTTAATTGTGGAGTTAGTTTATTCAGGGGGACTGGCAGTGTTCCTTGTAAATATAGTTCTGAGATGAAAGAAGCTCAGTGCACTACAGATCACTGCTCAGCCATGTGATTGTCTTGTTTGTTCTTGGTGTTTTCTCCTTTCCCTGTCTTTAAATTGTCTTTAAAATAAAGAGACATTGTAATGTCTCTTGGATGATGTTTTTGTGCACTGCATCTCGCTTTACTGTTGCTCAGTTTTAGACTGATTTCTTTGCTACAGATTCTGTTTGACAGTGCTGTAGAGTTTCCATTAGATTGCATCTTTTTGGACTAGAGATCATTTCTTGACATATTTATGCTTTCATCCAACTGTTTGTCTGGTTCCAGGTTTGTAAATGTCTGAAGTAGGAGCTCTTGCTTTAGATATTTGAGCTGCTCTAACAACTTGTAATGACATTGCATTGGTGCACCCTGTACTCCTCAGATATGTATTACTTGTATCTTCTGAAGGACGACTGTCAGTGAGCTTGTTTCTTTTGAAAAGTATCACAAAAACTTGAAAAAGGGTAAAAAGCTCTTACTAGTGCATGTGGAATCATGCAAAAAGAAGGCAAACCTCTTTAGACTTTTAAAGATAAGCCCCTGGATAATGTGAGTTGATGGAAACCCTGAAAGGCCATTAGCTATTATAATTACATGACGTATCAGAGGCATTGTCAGTTGGAGCAAATGGTACGTACATAAACAAAAATTTTGCAAAATGTTTCCCTTCTGCTTGCAGGGTTTTACAAACTGGAATAAAAGAGATTTTAACCAGTTTATTAAAGCTAATGAGAAATATGGTCGCGATGATATAGATAATATTGCCCGTGAGGTGGAAGGGAAGTCCCCTGAGGAGGTCATTGAGTACTCAGGTTTGTGGTGTTTTTAAATTTATTTCTCATTCACATAGAATTATCATAATTTTTCTTCCATGTTCTTCTGAAATGCAGAATTTGGATGAGTGCCCTAACTGAGTAAAGTAGTAAGAGCAGAGGAAAAGATTACGTTCAATAATTTTGTTTTGTGTTTTTAGCTGTTTTCTGGGAACGTTGTAATGAACTACAGGACATTGAGAGGATTATGGCTCAAATTGAACGAGGAGAGGCAAGAATTCAACGGAGGATCAGTATCAAGAAAGCTCTCGATGCCAAAGTAATCACTCCAGGTTTTCTTGTCTTCTGCAGCTGACTTCTTTCAAATTCCTTCAGAAAAGGAATAGTTGGGCATGGGAGTTCTGTCTTTCAATGTATCCTATATAATATACCATCTATCGGTGATGTACACTAATATGTAATAAATCCTTGATGTAATAGTGTATGTTTATTATTCCTTATTTTTCTTTGCATCCAGATTGCAAGGTACAAAGCGCCTTTTCATCAGCTGCGTATTCAGTATGGAACAAACAAAGGGAAGAATTACACAGAAGAAGAGGACAGGTTTTTGATATGTATGTTACACAAGATGGGCTTTGACAAAGAAAACGTGTACGAGGAGCTGCGGCAGTGTGTGCGCAACGCGCCTCAGTTCCGATTCGACTGGTTCATCAAGTCCAGGACTGCAATGGTGGGTCTCACTTGCCTGCACTAAGGCATTATGTGAACTGTCTTGTTCCTTTGTTTTTTAAACACCATCACGTAAAAGGTGGATTTGTGCTGGAATATTGGTGTCTAGGAAACGAGTGTTGAACGTGTAACTTTGGTTTTTCTTTTATTTTTTTAAAGCAACCTTTTCCCTTAGTGCACCAAACAGCACAACAAACCTGAAACAAACGGATTAGGAAACCTGCCAATCTGAAGTGCTGTGTTACCCAAAGGGATTAGTGCAGAGGTAGACTAGACTTACAAATATCCGTGTTACTTTTAGTGCAGACTGAGTGTTTTACCAAACAATGGCTCTTAAATCTATGACTTTTTTAGAATTGTTGGATAATATTAAAGGCTGAAAAATATGAATTATGTACTTGGAGAAAACAGCTTTTCTAATATGGTGTTTAATTTCTAAAAGTGTGAGGAAAATCAGTGATTCACAGAGAAATTAATCATTGAAGCAGTGGGTTACAATGCACTTTGTAGCTGTGAATGTGGACTGTCATGAAAAAGTGCTTAAATTTCTTTAAGTATACTTTTCTGAAGATGTTGTTCCTACTAAGAGAATATAATACAAGTTCAAGGAAGTAGACTAGTACTGTGAATTTTAGACTTCCCCCTCCCCCCCTCGTCTAAAGACCAGAGCCATTAGTTTTTAATTTAGTCACTAGGTGAGAATTGAACAGAAATTTGGTGGCTGCAAATAATGAGCTATATAGGTGCCTACATCAGAATATGGGACTCTGTCAATGATAAAAAGCTGTTAGCTCTGCCCTGGAATTTTTGCTCAGCTCTCCCCCAATTCAGTTCCTTTTTCTTATGAATAAAATTTGTCAGTGCACCTTATGTAAGAAACACCAACATGTGTTTTCATGTGAATATATTTAAATAGGAACAAAGTGCTTCCAAATTTTTCCATAATACCAGAAATAACTGACTTGGAATGAGTGAGAGCTCTAACATCTTTGTAGTCTGCTTGAATACAAAATCATATTGGTCCTGGCTGATACGAAAGACTGGAGCTCCCAGTCCTTTATACAGTGGTTGTAGATTCTCCCCATTGTCTTGTAAACAAATTTTCAATTAAATGCAGTGCTGCAGTCATATAACTTAAATGTCACTTTGTATAGAAAGCTGGATTTTTTAGTAGTTTAGTCTAGCGTTTACAGAGCCATTGTGCATTGTTGTTTACTGTCTTAATTTTCTGGCCTCAGGATTTGTTTATAAAATGTTCTTTCAGAGTCCTGGGTACTGTACTGAGAATAAATAAAACATAAGTTAAAATATTGAAAATGTGTGAACAGGTGGGTATATTTGCTTTCCCCAGTATTACATATAATTATGCAATATGACTTCTACTTGATATTTCAGCAATTAAAGTGTTTCTGGATAGTGCAGAAGTTAGCCCTTAATTAAAAAGAATTAGAAATGTTACTTACTAAAATGTCTGTCTGAAGAAATACTGTATTTTAAAATTATGTCCATAAAGGGAGAAGCCTCCAATATTGAGTCCATTAAGAAGTTTCTTTTAAGTTTTCTATGCGGGAATCCATTGAAGTAAATCATAGAAATGGGTACTAGAAATTAAAAATGTAGATCTGCTTTTAATATTAGTTGATATATAGTTGTCAGGAATAGAGTTAAATATTCAATTTAAATCTTCTTGCAGATCCTTATGTTCAGTATACTTTTCTTTTTAAAGGAGATAGAAATCACTTGCTCCAGTGTAGAAATATTTTCTGTGGTGTCTAATGCTGAAATTGAGGCACTGGGAGTAGAGCGAATCTTTTGGCTTAGCTTTTCTTTTAAAATTCTATTCAATTATAGTAATATTTTTAGTTTTCTGCTATTATATGGTTGAAAAAGAATATTGTGAAAATACAAAGCTAAAGCAATCTTTCAGTGCGCATTTAATTTTCTTCAATGTTTTAAATTGTCATACTGTGTATGGTTTAGTAGTTTATAATGCAAATTGCTGATATCTTCTATGTATTCTAATATCCTGACATTTCTGAGGGTATTAATTTCTATGGGTCCATTTTATGCTAGTTCAGTGATTTTTGTTTTGTAAAGAAATATGCTGGAAAATCATATGATACCAAGAATAATGAACCAAATACCAACACAAATACTTAGAGAGGAGTAATTGAGGTTAGTGAAAGTGCCAAAGACTTAGAATGCTGAAGTTCACATGGGATCACTTAAAGTGATAGGAAACAAGATAGGGCAGCACAATTCTGAAAAGGTCTTAGCAGGCTCTTTGAGAAAACTTTGTGTTCTAACCACTAGATGTCTCTTGAATTCCATACAAATAGCTAATTTATCTTCCATCTTACTATTTCTGTTTCTTCTCATGGAGATTTCTCTTTGAAAAACAAATTCTGCTTCATTTATTTATTCCAAAATGAGATGGTTTACCCAAAACAAGTTTTCAAAGAGATCACGAGTGCCCAAGATTGTAGAGTTTTTTTACTTTTTAAATTGAGCAGAGTTCTTTTTTGTTCTTATTTCTCTCTCTGCAGGAAGAATGCACAATATCACAGCAATAGAGAAGCCTGTATCTTTTCTCTGAAATAATAAATTATGCATATGCTTTTTTGCCTTTCTGCAAATCCATCCTAACGTAAGACAAATGACTCCTTTGTAAATACAGGAATATACAGGCCTGTGGACAGAGCTTTGCTTTTGCTCCCAAGTCAGCATCTCTGACTTCAGTCATGCGGAAGGCAATGGTTCAGTGCCCCCATCTTATTTATTGCAATACTGGTCTTTATAGCTATGAAGGGGTGAGCAAAGTACATCTTATCTCTTCCGTCCTAAAGAGAAAAGTAGCAGGCCACACGGAATAAAAACTCATCTCTAAAAGTGCAAGGCATTTTAAATAAGTGTATTTTTATAGTCATGACATGGAATGGAGCAGTCAGTATTGGAATTCTAGTAGCTCAATGCGGGATTTATGATGTAGATTCTTTCTGATGGTGGGTGTGCAAGAAACCTGTGTGCATGTCACATCTTACTGTCAACTGCTTCTGTGATTCTCCTGAGAAAATTGTTCTTGAGTCCATCCTGTGTCCACAGCAGATGTTTTGGAGTAGTGGTCCATCTGGAAATTCTAACCATGAACCTGTACGCTTTAATAAATGTATGTATTTATGCAAAAATTTTTTCCCAGGAAAGAGGAGGATTTTTCTGAGTGCCTTGGGGACATGGATCAAGGTTATTTCTTAATCCTTTCTGATTAGTTGCTTGTCTTGAATTTAACAAAACCAGTTTCTCATACAGTAGTTAAGTCTAGCTGATTGTTATTATGAACCAACCTGTCATCACTCTTTACCTCAGCCCCTAAGTCTGAGTGCAGCGTACACAAATGATGTAAAATACTTCTGGCACATTGACAATCCTCTTTCTATTTTTGTCTTTGTATCATCTCTGTTCATCTGTAGAGTGTAAGTCTTTGGGATGCAGTGTATGTTGGGATGGCTTACACTCAGACTTGTTGCTTCTTTTTTATCTCAAAGTTGTTGTTTGGTTGGAATTCAAGGAGTTTTATTGGTTGAAGTGAGAGCATTTTAGTTCCAGCAAGACTGTCACATTCCAGGGCACAAGGATGGTACCCTAATTTATGGTTTAGCCTGTACTGGTGGGTGTGGGTTTCCTTTCGCATGAATATGATTGAAATGATTTGTTACAATACTCTGTGAGGGTACACGCATGACACTGGAGCATTTGTAATAGGGAGCTCTAAGTAAAATATCCTGAAGATTTTTATGTGTGTGTGTGTGGGGTAAAAAGGATTCTTGTGGTGGCAGGAATCTGTGTCCATTCTGAATTACACAGCTTTTGCCCAAGGCCGTGGAATATCCTTTGTAGAGGAATCTGTGGGAATCGTACAACTTAAAGAATGTGGTTAAGCTTGAGGATTTTAATGTCCGAGATAAGTCATATGCTTGATTGTTTCAGAACATTCAGGATCAAGAAAGCATTCAGGCTGCATCATTATCCATCATGGAACATGATGGTTGAGGCAATATACAGGTTACAGATGCTGAGAAAATAGAGACTAATTTCTGGGCAAAAAGGTCACCTCTTCACTTCATTGCAAATGGACCCATTGTAGGTTAAGATTTATGTTGCTAGGTATTCTAGGTTAGCTTGTGGCTCAGAAATTGCTTCATTGAATTTAATAGAAGTAAGATGCATTTTTCCAGGTTTTTTTTTTTTATTCTCAGAAGAAAGCTTCCTGCCTTGAGTTGGGAAAAACCCATGGAATCACTGTTCTTAATGTACATAGAATATACTAATACTTGTAATAAAAATTGACGCTGTTGGGTATTCGGTAAGAGATCTTTTGCCTTTGAGGTGGGGTACAAGAAGCTGCCTGTCAGTTGAGTTCTACAAAGCAACCCAATAACTGGTAACTGCAATGCAGATCCTTTGAGTTCTGATCATGTTCAAATAGAACAGTGAGTTCACAATTTAAGACTGAATGGATTTTTGCCATTTGGAGCCCTACAGTGTCTTACCACAATAAAAAC
This sequence comes from Formicarius rufipectus, assembly GCA_013399695.1. Taxonomy (NCBI): domain Eukaryota; kingdom Metazoa; phylum Chordata; class Aves; order Passeriformes; family Formicariidae; genus Formicarius; species Formicarius rufipectus. Next base: position 497,236 of record VXAU01006054.1, read on the forward strand.
TTAATCTGTTTGCTGCAGAAAGTATTGCTTAAGGTAACTTTGGTTCCTTTTCTTTCTGCTTTAAAGCTGTACTTGAAGACTTTTCCTAAAATCTGCCCTACTTTACTGGCAGGCTGAAATTTGCCTTATAGAACCAAGAGGAAAGATCAGATCAGTCTTTTGGGATGTCAGTTTGGAAGATACAATCCTGAAAATTCCTGGTCAGGAATATGAATTTTTCAGTAAATCCTTCTTTTTAAAGGTTACACTAAGGGAAAAACAGTTGAATAGTAACAATGCTGAGCTTATTAGTATATGAATATTGAATGTTTTAAGAAAATGTAAGTACTTTGAAATTCAAGAATTTTGAACATATTTATGTAAACAAGAGAATTTGTATAATTTACTTTAAAAATTTGATGTTTTCTGTTTCTTTTCTGTTTCCTTAGGAGTTTCAGAGACGTTGCAATACTCTCATATCATTAATAGAAAAAGAAAATATGGAAATCGAGGAAAAAGAAAGAGCTGAAAAGAAGAAAAGAGGAGCAAAAGTTACAGCAGTATGTTTAACAGCATTTACTTTAGTGGGGCAGAATTCAATTATATTATGTTAGAAAATGTTGAAGATAATTGTAGGCACTGATTGCTTTAGTTGAAGCCATTAGGTGAGAGATTAAATTGAAATATTTGTTTATTCACAGCTCTACTTGATTTTTTTAGATAGGTATTCCCATGTACAATATTTTTGTTTGTTTGTTTGTTTTGGGGTTTTTTTGAGAAGTCTTTTGTTTAGTAGAGGAAGACTTAATGGGAAGAAGCCACACTGCCTACTTTCTACCTACTTACGTACATCAGATGTCTGCTTTAATTTGCTCTCAGGTTGTTTTTCCTCCCCTACACAGTAGTTGCTGGAAGACACAAAAGAAAGTACTGCTTTTATTTTGAAGGGTTGACATCTTTAGAACAGAATTGTGTATAAGTCAGGGTGCTGATCTTTTCATCCAATTCATGGTATGTCTGGTACCTGCACCACTGAGACCATGTAATGATTTCAGGAAGATAAAAAATGGTAGCAGAATTAAGTGTCTACGTCAGGGATTTATGTTTGCCTTTCCATTACATCCTGCAAAGCTGAACTGAATTCCAGAATACAATAGGGTCACATACTTAAAAATATATATATTTTTCATAATGCCACCCTTTTGTTAAATTTATAATTACTTTTTTTCTTTAGTCACAGAAGAGAAAAGCAGATTTGGCTGCTGAGAACTCTGGAAAAAAAGATGCCAAGAAAGTGAAGTCATGAACCTGAAAACTGAATGCTAAATGTTAAACTGCCACCTTCACTCCATCTATGTGTATTGATTGCCAACTTCTTTGTATTCATGGTACTCTCCCCTAAGTCCCGTGGTTTAATTTTGCAGATTTTATATACTTTTCAATGCCTTTCCCTACCAAAAATGTGTAGCTTTATATCTTATGCATTCCAGTATTTTTGTGTACTGTATTTTGTGAGTTTCATGTCTTTGGCAAAATCACTCAGTCCTTGTTTTTTTGAAGCTTGTGCTGAGGTTTTAGCTTTTATATGTTTTATATGCTGCTGCTTTGAAAGAAAACCTAGATTCTATAGCTGTATTATTGTTGTTTCATATTTTAAATTTATATGGCTGTTGGAAAATAAACTGACATAATTATTTGAGGAAAAATATACTTCACCTTTGTTTTCCCTACCCTCTCTCCCTTTTTTGCATAGCTACATTTAGAGAGAATGTTAAGGTTTGTATAATTGTGCCTTCATCATCAATCAGATTTTTTTCAGAGGAGTGCTTAGACAGGATTAGGAGCATGACAGAACAAAATCTAATTAGACTGACATCCTTGTTTGCTGTCAACATTAAATGGACATTTTTCTCTGAAATGTTCAGAAGGAAAGCCAGTAAATACTTACTTTTTTTTCATCACTGATTCTGCTGGGCTTTATGCATTTTTAAACACAGGGTGAGGTGTTTATCAGAATGACCTCTAGATGAAAACTAATAAAAAGAAGTAGCCATCTACCAGCTTCTGGTTGTTTAAGTAGCAAACAAAATAATTAATTTTTTGGTTGATAGATTGCTCAGCTATGCTGCCTTGTTGCTCTGATTATCTCTGCTAAAGTTCAGATTTTATCTTTGATTCAACATGTCAGTCAGAAGCAATGGGGATATGTTACAGAGTGCTCCTTTTTAGTATTTCTATTTTAATGAGGGGATGAAAGTGTTGGATGTATGATTCTTTGACTTTGCAAGAATGGCCTTTACTAAGCAGGTTCATAGTTTCTGCTCACCTTGGAGTCTCTGCCTTTCCTGGATCAGCTGAACAGTGACTGTGACATCTAATGCTTAATATTCTCTCTCTGATCTGGTGTTCAGTATGGACCTTGCTACAGTGAGACATGCCCTCATAATGTCAAGTCTAGATTAACGCACTGTGCTTCACATGGTCTTCCCTTGAAGACTACTTGTACGTTTCTTCTAGTGCAGTTTGCTTCTTTAGTGGTTGGAGGTGTTGTGAGATGAAGAAACTCTTTAAACTCTTTGTACTTCGTGCTTTGCATTTGGTACCTTCTGTATTTGTAAAATTCAGGACTTTATAAAGTTCTTGAGTTCTGCCGATGTTCTTTTATGCCATTTAAAATATATTTGTATGTCTTTGGAGTTTTCTGGGATTAGTATCTTAGTATGTCTGAGTTTGATGAGAAATTTCCAGCATTTCTTGGTAGGCTCTGTTTAAGGTTTAGGGTGAAATGAGTGAGCATTTTAAAAGATTAGTAATTTGATTAATTTGAATATATTTTGGAATGGAGCCTTTGTTTTGGGACCAAGCTATTAATAAGCATTTATTTGTATGCTGTGTAGTATAAAAAAGGGTATTCATCTGATGAGTGAAGAGGCTGATAATGATGGGGCACAACTTCCAGGCGGAAGGTTAGTCATGGGTGTCAGTGCATGCTTTAAATGAGTATGCAACCCAGTTGGGATAGGTCTGCTCAGAAGAGAAGCTTGCTTCTTCAGATGCTGTTTTTGGTATTGGAGTAATTGACATCCTGCTTTATCCTTGGGAGAAGGACATTCCATGTAATTATGGACTGGAAAAAGGCTGTGCAGCTACATACATACATAATCATAAATCCCTGGAGCATTGCTATTAATAGAGAGAGGAAGATGCCTTATTTACATTTGCTTTTCAGCTCATGTGCCACTCACTAAGTTTATGGCCTGAAATTATAAAAACAAGTTAAAAGAGGAGGCTGAAAGAGCCAGTTGACATTTTCATGGAATTACATGGCTGGGTCTAGAGTTTATTCCATTCTTCCTTTTTAGCATTGTATGAATATTTTAATGTTTTAAGTCTTGAAATTAGTGTACTCTGATTTTGTTTATTGTAGATTAGCTTTGTTTGACTTGCATGTTTTTGTGTATCCAGTTTCTCTGTGTAGCAAAGTGTATGGAAAGTCTTAGAACGGTAATATCTCAATGTGTTATTTTATGCAGATTTCTTGGTTTGAGTTACCAGTTGAGTTAATGTTCACTCTTCTCCTTAGTGACATGACACACAGGCTATGTAGCAAAAGGTCATGCAGTTGTTCTTCCAGATATTATCCCTTTGACCGGACGGCTTCTCTGAAGAATGATAAATGCTCCCAGGAGCTACCTGTTATCTCTTACCGTTTGTAGTCCCTAGTTAAGCTGAATGTGCTGTTGAACAACAGTCCTTCAGAGCACTTGTACACTATATACTAGTTCCTCAGTGTAGTGAGTCTTCCCATCCATCATGTGTCCTATAGTGATAACTGAAGAAAATTGTTAACAGCTGCTGGTCAGGATTAAAGTAAAAAAAATAGATCTTTCTTTTCCCTTTTTTGTTTCTCTAGTTGCAGATACACACACTGTGTGCCTGGCAGTGTCTTAAATGATATGCTGCTGTGACTCAAAATTAGGTGGTAGAAATGAGTCTTCCTACTTTTGACTGCTATTTGACTTAGGTGAGGAATATTGTTTGTAAGAAATTAGTAAGCACTGAATGTAATGTGATACAAAATTTCTGAAAAATCTGAGCCTTTAGGCAATTTGAGTTGCCAAAAATATTACAAAATATAAAATAACTTGAGTTCCCGTTCAACGAACAACTAAAATTTGATTGTGTTAGCATTAGGTTTGAAAAAAGAAAGTCACCTGGTACCTTTCACACATCAGACAGTGCACATAACATCTTGAGAGAGGTCAGAACCATTTTGATGGCTTTTTTTTTTTTTTTCACCACATATTCATTACTTCCAAGTTATCAGTCCTTTTATTTTTGACTAGTTAGTGATGACACCAAAAAAATTGTGTTGTTGACCATCTTCATTGTATTTAATTTCAGTTTGTTGTGATGACATAGAGAAGGAGTGAACTTTCTTCTTGCTGGTAATACTAGACCAACTTTAGATACTGTCTGCACAAGTGGCTTTACTATACTAAGATATTAAGTAAGACTTTTTTTTATATAGATTAGCATTGCTTGTTTGATTTAGTGCTAGTGCTGGTTATGGTTTAAAAAAAAATACGCCGCTTTCACTCTTTGAAATCATAAGCAGGGGTACAAAAATTAATCAGAAACTTTCTACGTGCCTGATAGAAATAACTTGGTTGGGCAGTGCCTGCAGGTCCTGCTGTGCACTGCTGTGTTACAGGCATTCTCTGTGCATGCTTCTTCCCCACCTTCACTGGAGGATTAAGTACTTTCAGTGATCATAAATAAATGCCAAAGCCTTGCAGGTCGAAAAAACATGGAATTTTGCAGTTAGTACCAATTTGTGTGAATGTAAAATGACAAGGCTGGTGCAGACATTGGCACTTGTGTTTCTGGAAGGGAATGATCACTGATTGTACTTCTGATCTGATTGAGAACTTGACAGTTGTTAGGTTTTACTTAAGTTTACCTAGTCAGTGTAGTTAGCCTCAAGCATGTATGTAAGTGCTTTAGTCGGTCACAGTTCTAATGTTACGTTCTTTTTCTGAAAGAGTCAAAGTTGAACTTAGTTTGCATATTTTGAAATGTAGTGTACCCTTTTAATTGCATTTGCATGATATTCATTCTTTCATGAGAGCCTTAAGAGAAGTAATATTTGCTGCCTCAAAGGTATGTCTACATTGTGTTGTTGAAAGGTAACTTCTGAGCTTTTTCAAATTGAGATTTGTTTCTGAGGTTGTATATATATGAAAATAAAAATTAATATGAACCCGATGTCTTCTGGTAATTATACTTCTGGTACACGTGGACCCATTCACTTGGATACTGTTCAAGATAATTTGATTTGTTTTTGTTGCTCTTCCATCTCCCAAAACCTTCAAGCTATGGTGCCTGAATGTGTGTGGGGTGTATGGTTGTTCCATGTCTGCTTTCAAACTAATTTCCTGTCATCTAAATATACTAGCAGTGCCTATATTTTTGTGACAGCTTTGCCTGTGTTGTCTTTTAGTACGGTATTGTACAATGTATGCTGATCCTGTGTTAAATTGGTTATTTCATACCTCTGCTGTGTTCTAAAATGAAATACTTTGGAGCTTAAGTCTAGGTGACATAGAATGGCAAGAACCATGAATTATGTTGTTGCAGCTGTTGATCTCCAGTAGACATTAAAGATACCCTGCTTGGAGAGGAGCATGCCATAAATGTTTTCTGCTTTGCTTTCTTAAGATGACCCCGCTAGAAAAAGAGGGACAGTAAGGGCCTCTGGAAGACTAGTTTATTCTGGCATTGGCTGGTAGCAGTTCTGTCTGTTTCACAGTGACTTTTGATAGCCCACACTCCTTTTCAGGTGAGGCATCTAGACCAGGATGAAGGAGCTGAGAATAGATATGTGGTTCCATCTTGTCCTCAGTAGCAGCCAAAACAATTGTTGGGTTCACCACAAGAACTGTAATTCTTCCAGACAGCTTTGCTTACAGCCAGGCTGAGCAGGATCCCATAGCTCATTTCAACTTCTTACATGTTCTTGGGGATGTTCTGCCAGCAGTGAAGTCTGCTGCTTTTAAGATTTGCTTGGAAAGCAACTCTCCTGGAGGAGATGGTCTGTTCAAACAATAGAACATTTTGATGGGAAAATGGGAACAGTGATCCTGGCTGGGGAGTTCAGTATTGTCACGTGATGGTCCTTCTCAGATGCACTCTGTTTTGGGGAAGGTTGAGCTGTAGACACCTTTTACAGAAAACAGATTTTTATTTCTACATGGCATAAGAAAACAGTCTGAAAAGTCATCTTCATCTGTCTTCTCATTTGTTAATTAGGTGGACACTGCTGAAGGCCATAAAATCTCAACTTCCACCTAGCAGTTTGGTAAATGGCATTTGTTGTGTGTCTTCTTTTTTTAGCTTAACAGGTGGATATTCCTCAGGAGATGAGTCTACTGTGAGGGCATAAGAGTCCAGTGAGACTTCTGTTATTTCTCTTTCCTTTGAACTGTTGTTTTAACATTTTTTTAAAAATGAACTTTTGATTTTCTAGATACCTTGATTTTTATGTCTTTATTCCTTGAAGGTTGTGGATTTTCATTTGTTGGGCTTTTTTTGTGGTGTTTTGGGTTGTTTGGTTTTTTAATTATTTTCCTTAGAAGGCTGTTTCAGCTGGGTGGGGTGTGACCTGAGCAAAGGTGTGGGATGGTGTCCACTTCCAGAGCTGGATGCTGCAGGGACCTTTTAACCTGGGTGTTGGTGTGAGGATGTGTGTGTTCCCCTGCCCACTCTGCACCACCTCTGCTTGCTTTCAGTCAGCTCCTCTCAAAATACCTGGTGTGGCTTTGTGCCTGCTCAATTTCTGCTCAGGGTGGCAGAAGTCCTCTGGGCTACAGAAGTATGTCTGTCTTGAGGTGACACTTGTGGTCCTTAAACTGAATGAGGCATGGAAACCTCGAGTGCCCTGTGAGATTACAAATGTGTGGATTAATATTTTCATTCAGTGCCCTGTGCTCTGGCACAAAGGAGGCTGTTGCTTGCCTGGTCTTCTCTTCTGCCCTGCCATCCATGCCAGGTTGGCATGGGTTCCTGTGGCTTTGGCTGGAGGTTACAACCCCTCCTTGGAGGCACTTGTTGCTCCCTTGTGCAGAGTCTGTGTGACCCCTCTGGCCGCACTCATTGGACCAGTCCTGGACCCTGCTGCCAAACTGTGCTGCCACATGCTTGAGTGGTGCTTATGAGGCTGGAAAATGGAGGAGAGAAGAAGCTGCAAGTTATTACTGCAACCTGCTTTAAATAGTGGCTGGTATTTGGATGGGAGCATGGTCGAGTCCCTGGGAGGAGCTGGAAGATGCACAGGTATGTGATGCACTCTTGACTGGAACTAAGCCTTTGCTTCCAGGCCTTATTTCAAATCCTGCTGGGTCAGTTGACATCATGGATATTTTCATTCAGAGACTCCTTGGAAAGCTGTTCAAATTAACAGATGGGGTGTGCTGGCACAGTTCCCAGTCCCTGTGTGAGCCCTGCTCTCACAGCAGGCTCCTCTTCTGACATTTGAAATGTGGAGGGAAAAGGTTGAATCCTCGAAAAAATTGTGCTGTGCTGGGAATATCTGTGTGTAATTAACAGGAGATTTGATGGCTAAATCTATCTATTTTTATTGGTAGTAAAATGAAATTTAATGTAAAGCCACTGTAACTTGCTGCTGAGTGGAGTTATGAAGGCACTGGAGCTGTGCCTTGGGATGGAGTGCAGCTTGTGAGGCCAGTGCTCTGTTTTTCTCCTCGCTGGCTTTGCTGCTTGCAGTGCTCTCATTTACCCCTTCAGACCACAGGTGGTGGTGTTGGATCTGAAAGGAGGACATATGGACAAACTCCCTTCACTGTGAACAAGGCAATACTGAGATTGCTCTGAGATTGCTCTGTGCAATCTCTTGGATTTTTATCTTGACAGGGCTATAGTCCAGCTGTCCCCTCAGAGCTGCCACTCCTTCCCTAATACACCTGCAGAATTTTTGGCTGGCTAGCTGCCATATGAGAGGTGACTTGAGTGGATCTTCCCATCCAAAAGTTGCATTAGTTGATGTGGCACTGGGTGCAACTCTTGGAGCAGCTCAGAGCCAGCCTGCAACATCTGTACTGGCTTTGTGTTCGGGCACATTCTGTGGCTGCTTGGTGGGAGGCACCTCTGCACCACAAAAAGCAACAGTGCTTTGTGCCACAGGATTTTTCTTCCAGGACTTACTATTAAAATTACGGTGCTGGAATTTAAAACAATAAACAAAAAAACCACCACAAAACCAACTAACCAATAACTAGAAAAACCTACCCTTTCAAAATGTTTCAGCATTATTTTATGGCTTCTCCAGGTATATATATCTAAAATAATTTTACTTATGCTACAAAGGAATGATTAATATTACTTGAAGGTGTGGAAGAGGTACAAGAGATTTCTTTTGCTTAAACATCAGCCCTGGAGATTCCACTTTTTCATTCAATATTTAAAAAGGAATTAAATTTTAGCTTTTTTTGATGCTCATTGATAATTAACTGCTCCATGTACTGCATCTTATTATGCTATGGACCTGAAGATTTTCTGTTGGAAATGAAAATCGATTTCAACAAATTCAGTTGTTGCTACCTTATTAGGTTATGGTACTCAATGTAAATTAAACTTTGGAATTTGTCATCGATCAATAGATGCAATTATTGATTTGGGATGTATGAGGTAAAAAGTGAATAAATAAGTTTTTGTCTTTGTTTTCATAACATGAAAACATGTCAAAGTTTATTGAGCTGCAAGTAACTTTGTAGTGAACCTCAGGCAGAATCATAAACACATGAGTAATCTTGCTCTATTTATTTCTTGGGTGCTAGTAGGATTTTAAGATGCTGACTGACAGGCATCTTGGTTTAGAAGTTTGTTTAGAAACCTGGAGTGTAAGGGTTGGCTGATCACAGGTCCTGATGCCCATCCATGAATATTGTACATAGGCCAACACATCACTCTCAGAAATCAACATCCTTTCTGCAGAGAAGGCTCTTTGCAGTGTTGAATGTAGTCTGTCTGTACATGGTCAGAAAGTCTCCATCACTGGAGGAAACTAAAAGTAATATGGAGCTATTAACACATCACATACAGGTCTGTGCTACCTTCTTTTCTGGATTGAAATTAAATCATTGATTGCACTCTAAATTATTCCAGGAGTTCTGAAAGGATGTACTATTTCTTGCTCAAAACTAGATATTCATGGTCTGGACTAGATGACGGAACATGGGAAATGTGGAAGCCTCAAAAGCCAAACTATGGCAAGCACTGCTCCCTTAATGGACATGTTGCCTCTACCTCTTTCATTTGTTGAACATGGAATTTTCTGCTCTGGGTGCCACTCTAACCCAACATCTTTTTTTTGTGGTTAAAAGTAGAAAAGTTGATAATATGAAGCAGAGTGTATAAAGAGGTGTCACAAGTGTTCCCAGGATATTTTGTTGCATATTCATATAACTCAGACTATGCAAAGAGGCTAATGTTTATGCCTGTGTAGCTCTTTGATATGTGTGTTTTGCAGAATTTCCTCTGCCAGCCCACAGCAATTGTAGCCCACAGCACAAAGCTCTAATTTCAAGCAGTAGCTCCTTATGTTCCTAGTTATGAGGCAGTCAGATTTCTGGTACAATTCCCTGTGTTGTGCAAAAATCAGGTGTCACTTCTGCTCTTCAATAGGAATGACTGACCAAAATTTCTTATTGATTTCACTAGAATGAAATAAAAACCAGTGTTTTGGAATGGAGGTGATTCTTAAAACCTAAGACCTGCTGGGGAAGCCCTTGACTGCTGTGTCAGGTCTTTATTATCCTACTGCTGCCAGTAGTTGTTGCATCCAGTTTCCTGCCACTGGAGAGGCTCTTTACTCATGTGAGTGTGTTGAGTAGAACCTCACAGTGAACCCAAGATTGAATTTTACCTTTAAATGTGATGACACAGTCCAGCCTACTTTGCCTATGCTCACTGCTGGCAGCCTTGTGTCTAGGTTCCCTAAAAGTGTGGACACAGACCAATGCCAAGAGTGGCTTGGATTTTCTGTTCTTTCCAATAGTTTCTTTGGTCAAACTCAGCAGAACTTCTTTGGTGTCGCTGTAGAGAATTGACCCTGTAGTGTCTAGACAGTATATCAAGTTTGGTGTAGGACTGACAGTTCCTTTTTCAAGTGTGAGTTTTTGTGTTCACCTGAGTTGGGTAAGAGCACACAGAAACAGCAGAGAACATTTGTGCTTATACACGATAGACTCGTGCAGTCATGGCAGTGGCAAGAAACTCAGTGGGACTGGGAGGTTGTAATTGCATCTGGGGGGCCCTGGTTGTGCCTGCAGGATTTGTGTCCAGGAGAGCAACAGGAGGGGCCTTTGAGCAGCAGTGCAGGACTGTGAGCTGAGACACTCAGAGGCATTTCTATGTCTCTTCTGGGACCTCAGCAAGCTCCTTCCTCTGCAGACTCCCTGTTCTTTCTGCCCCCTGCTAAGGTCTGTTTATGCTGTGTAATTCCTTCAGGGTTAGGAGGGATATCTACCTCTGTGCCTCAGTAGCACGAACAATGTGGGCTGTGATCATGGGCAGAGTCTCAGGGTGCTGCTGTAATATTAACAAGAGCCTTGTAATAAGATTCAGTGTTTACAGTTCTTTCCAAATCATGGCTGTTCTGAGCAGCTCACAGTATCAGGGCTTTAGCTACATATAAAAATAAGTAATTGATTTGCTTTCCATTGAATAAATGACATGCCAGTGGAATGATTAATGAATAAGAAATCATGAGTGTCACTGGCACACAAATGGGAATCATCATTCCCTTAACAAATTTTTTTCTAGTTGGGTTTAACTTCCTGTTGGGAATTACAGTTTCACTAATGTAACAAAACCACCCAATAAATAACTCATCATTTTTTATAGAGGTCCGTTAAATAAATCTATATTGAAGTACTGAGAAATGACACTTGTAGAAGAAACATTGCTGCAAATAATGAGAAAATTGCAGATGTATTTTATACCTCTTCTGAAAATCAAAAGGTCTCATAAATACAGTCTGTAAAAATGTCTGTGGAAGAGTTAACATAACTGTACAAGCAATAAGCCTGACCTTTCAGTGTAATTTATTTTAGATTTGCTCAATCCTTTTTTATTAAAACTAGCACATCTGAAGCAGAATTAAATCCTATTATACCGACTCTGTGATTGTATCAATTTTTCTCTGCCATGGCACACTTTATTAAAAATTACTTTGTTTCATATTGGTTAATGCAATCGGGGAGTAAATGAAGTTTTGTGGTCTTGGGTAAAGAAAGAAGTATGTGGTTTCTATCCTTGAGAGCAGTGTAAATTGCTGTGAGGATCAGTGGAGTTCCAGCCCTGCAAAAATCAGTTCAGATATTTCCTCTGTAGGGGTAAGGCACAGGTCCCCATCCTATCCCAGTGTCTGCACTGATCCCGGGACTGGGTTACACAGGGCCAGCTGCATTACACCTCTGTGCTGCCTTCTTAGCAAAAATATTCCTATAAACTAGATACCAAACCCTTAGGGAAACTATTTATATCAGATGGGGAGTCTTGAAATGAAAAAGTGACTTCTCGGTTCCCTGTGGCAGATGCTCCATACATTTCAACTTTGCAAAACCAAAGATGTGCTTGAGTCAAACTAATATAGCTCAGGAGTGTTTGATCTTGATTAGTCAGGTCAAGGTCATTCTCATAGACTAGAACTTAAGCCTATTACTCAATTTAGAATCCCAGTGAACTAACTTTTCCCTTGTTATGCAGGAGTTAAAAGCAGTGTATATATCTGTGACCTGTTAGGTTCTGTAGTGTCCCTGTGAATTTGGGGTTGTTGAGGAGAGTTGGTCTTGGTCTGGCAACACGGGTTGCAGGTAACTGCAGAGAAGTATTGGGAGGGATCAGCAATGCTGTTTACAGTCATAGCAGGTTTGCAGCTCTGGTCTGTGCCTATCCTGGGCACAATAGCTCTGAGGCACCTGCAGTGTTCTTACTGCTTTTGATAGCCAGAGGTTTTAGGAGTTTATATCTGTTTAAATAGGACACAGGTGGTGGGACAAGGAATGCAGAGCTCTGTAGTGCTGTATTGTCTGGCAGCCTTGGAACTCTCAAAAAAATCTCTTGCTCTCTTTCTGGCTCTATACTGAGGAACATCTGATGATATTTCTGCATATGCTGGACTTTCTCTTTTCCTACTGTCTCGCTGGGGTGTCTTTGTTTCTGCCTCCTGTACAGTCCTGTGTTCCAATGCAGAATGACCAGTTGCCACCAGTGGAGCCTGTTTCTTATAGTTTCTATTACCTGAGCTGGCTCAGGTACACCTTTGTTCTGAACAACGTGTGCTCATAGGTGTCCCCTGCCTCTGTTTCATCCCTCTCTTGTGTTTTAGTGGAGCCTGTTTGTCATGCTGGGTGTTTGTGTTTGCTCTAGAAGTCAGTAGCTGTGAAAGTGCTGGTATATTTGCTGTCCTTGTGTGAATCTTAACTGGTTGCTTTTCACCTCAGTTTTCTGCAGAAATTGCAGTTAGGCTGGACTGCAAGAAGGGGATCTAGATGCAGCCAAGTATCTTTCGAGGTTTAAAGTCTGTCCAGTGCTTTTTAACTGACTGAGATCTACAGCACTTTATAGAGTATTTACTGCTTCTATTTAATGGGCTGTTTACCATTTCAGGACCAGCCTCAGTAGCCTTGCTGAGCATATTTCCATGCTGATGACATGTTTACAGTGACTAATAAGAACTGACACATTTTGTGTGCACAGGTTAATGCCCTCAAATCAGGTGCCATAAATTGTTATGGATGGGTAGCTGGGGCAAGAACCTGTTTTTCTTTTATACAACACTATGGCAACATCTGGAAAACACCTGAGTTTATTTGTTGCTTTCCCTATTCCTTGCAGGCAAAGTGCAATCCTGCCTCTTTCTTCCTCTCTCTCTCATCTTGTGTGCATAGATTGGAGGAAGAGATATGGCTCGAGCTATTCTCAGCATTCAGAGCAGCTCTCGATTCTTTGAGGATCACACTGGTATCTGCAGCTTGGGTTTAGAAGGCCCCAAGGACAGGAGGATGCTGCAGCCTCTCTGCACTCCCCTTCCAGAGTCTTCCCTCCCTCCAGAGCACTGTGTTCAGCACAGCTGCTCTCTGAGGCTGCAATGCTTTTATTACTGCTGTGATTTTGCTAAGGTGCTCAGAGCAGCCTTCACGAGAACAGTAGTCTTCTCTCTAAGACAAAGTGTCTCAAGTTCTGGCCTTAAAAACAGCATTCCAATTTGGAAAATCTCAAGTAGCCTTTTGCCTTTAAAGTACATTAAGTATTTTACCTCACAGGAGTAAAAGTAACTCAATATGCATATCAGGTAGGGAATGAGGCCTCTGGGCAGTGTTATTGGCGGTGTGGGACCACATAAAGGAAAAATGGCTTATTGCTTATTTCCATCTGCCCACAGCTGACCTTTCCAGGTGCAGTGTGTTTCATTTGGTGCATCTGGAAATGCTCCAAAACTGCAGTCTCCTAGGCTTTGGGACTGTACATATTTCTGTAGAGAAACCCACATATCTGCAAACTGGAAAAGAGCAGAAATTTCTAAAGGGGAAGAGCCTGCTCATCACTGAATAAGATCTGAGTTTTAACAGGTTCTGTTGGGTTATAAATGAACATTCACGTAGAACAAATTTAATTCTGGTGATAAGTAATTAGCTAATAATCCCTAATGCCAAGAAATCCTTTGTTTTGTTACTAACCAACTGTATTACAGCCATCTCAAGAACAGACTTTCCTTTATGGAAAGGAAATTCTCAGGAAGCATGAGGTTTTGCTGCTCACTACACTTACCCAGTCAGCCTCACCACTAAGACACTCAGTAGTGTTACTTGAAGTGAAGGCACAACAAAAAAACCTCATTTCACATGGACCATCAAATATTAGACATTAAAACATCCTTACCCTCAGATGAAACCTGAACCAGTGACCTGGGGGTGAAATGGGCTGCTGCACTCCTGGAGTGTGCAGTGTTTGTGTTCATCCCTCAGAGCACTTTTCCTATATCAGAATCAATCTGTCACACAGACTAATCATGTTTGTCTCAGAAGTGGATACCATTTTCAAATATAGAGGGGCTATTTTAGACAGTTTTTACATTCTGAATCAGAATGTCAGAAAAAACTTTGGCTCATATTTGGTTATGACTTCTGCTGTGAAAGTTGAACGACTACTTTTGACCTGGATGACTCTTATATGAGGAAAAAAGTGGACAACATAATAATGTACATGATAATGTAGAAACCTTTCACTTCCAATAGGCAACTTTTTTTTTTTTTTCTGATTTATAAGTGGAATGGGCAGAAAATGTTATAATTATTCCAGCAGATGGACTCATCTGTCATCCCAATCATTGTGGGCTTTGCTTCTCTTTCAGAATTGAACATCCTCTTTCAGGCCAGGGAAGACTTGGAAAAGTGGACAACTAGAGATGCAGCTACAGAAGTGCAGAAGTCTTTTTATTATGCCAAAACCCTTGTCAGTTTTCAGCTTTTTTGAACTTGTGACTCTTCAGTAAGGTAAATGTAGACACATCATTAGGTTTTGTATTATATGGATAAGACTCCATGGGTGATCTGCTTGGACCCTTGTCTGGTAAAGGATCTGTGGCTGAGGAAGCTGATTTTGTGAACACAGCTTGGTATCAGTGCAGTTTCTGAGTGGAATATTAGACTGTGGCTCACTGCTAAGGGAGTCCATCTTCTGGTGTCTCTGGGCAACATAGGAGGGGGAAGCTGTTTGTGTTCCTGCAGTTTATATCAAATGCCAGTGATGACATGTGCATAAAAATAATTAGTGAAATAAATACTCAGGTGTCGATGCTCTGGCAGGAGGTAGCCAAGGGAATTATCTGTGTGAAAAAGGATAATTTAAGTTGAGAGCATCTACAGGGATAATTGATGCCAAATCTACCATTACCATTGATTTAGGCATAATTAGTTTGGATGAAAACAAAAGACTGCCATCAAAAATAATAAACTGAAGCATAGCAGCTAATCCAAAAGTCAGAAGTCTTTATCAAAGGTGTTTGAGGAAGGCGTTTTGATCCTCCTTCACTGATTATTTGTCTTGATACATTGGCTCTGGCTGCTTTGCACTGTGGTTGGGCACAAAACTATCCTGACTCTCAGAACAGCGTTAGTCAGTTTGCTTGTCGTATTGTATTTGGAGAGCTCTCCACTGAAACAACCTTTCTGACCTGTTACTGTGTTGGGGATTTCATGTGTTTCTTTTTCAGCTCACTTTTAAGATTGGCTTTGATTTCTGGATCTGCTACTCTTTTTTAAAGTCTCATATAGCCACTCCTTTTTCTGAGCTTTTATAACTGGTTCTGAACTAACCTCAATTTCTTGGTATTACCCTTTCATTGGTACATGGTTTGGACATCTTTCCCCTTACCCAATGGACCAGGCTTTCTTTGAACTCTGTTCCCCACTTGCCCTGCAAGCTTTTTGTCATCTGTAAAGGGAAACCAAATAGTCATGTGGTCCCCTAACCCTCTGGAAAACGTGTGGTTCACCGATGATGTGTGTTATAGACTCAGCTACAGTGCAATCACAGATTTTGTTCCTTCACATGCTGTAATGGTTTGTGTATTGAGTAACAGAGGTCTCCAGTTGAAAGCTTCTGCCTTAGCCACCATACTGGTTACCCCACTATTGAGTGCCTATTGAGTGCCTTTTGAGTACCCAGTGTATGTACCCCAGCAACCTTAGAGCTGGTAAATTAAAACCTACTCTTTTATTTTGTGGGGTGGAGTGGGATGAAATCACCAGAGTTCCAGTGTAGGGGTATTAACTATTGGCTGGCATATTGAGGAGGGTGCAGCTCTCCTACCTCCCTGGAGAGACGGGTGTAATGAATAGATGGCATCATGGCATTCTCATCCATCTCCTGGTGGACACTGCTGCAAACTGTGAGCAGTCCAGGGAAGCAATGCAGAGAAGCTACACATGTGAAACTTGTGGGCAAGATGTGTGTTCACAGGGGAGAAAGAAACTAACAATATGCTGGAAAGCTGAGTGGGATGAAATAGAGTTGGAGAATTGGAAGGAAGAAGTGGTTGAAAACAAAGCTGTTTCAAGATAAATGTGGTCTTCACTCTAATCATCTTCAGTACGCTTGAGGCTGTTTTTATCCCAGTTTACCAGAATTTTCTGCATTTTTCCCACAATGAGTTGCTAATCTTTCACTTGATAACAAACATTAAGCAAATGGCCCAGCCCCTTCTGCTGAGCTGTGTCCGCTTGTCCTGGTCAAAGACCTGCCCCTGTGCTCAGTTCAGGGGACAGGGAGGTTCAAGAGCCCTTCTCTAGGGCAGATCGAGTATTCCAACAATAATAAGGGAATGGGATGCACTGTGTGGATGATCCTCACTTTCACCATCAGCCTATAATGTGTCAGATGAGTAGCAGTGTCTTGAAAAAGTGTCCTTGAATACACTGGCAGGATGACCTGCTACAGTCCTCCAGGGACAGGCTGAAACCAGCACAGAACAGTGAAAAATGGTAAATGGGATTGGAAAGTGGCCAGAGGTGTGACTGGACAGTTTTAGCTCTCCAAATTATCCAGCACTTTGCAGAATGGAAGCAAGTAGTTTCCACCCTTTCTACTGAGGTTGCTTCTTCACATAATAGGAGGTCACCAATTATTTCTGACTGATCAGCAGAACTCCTTCCAGGGTGCATAAATTTAACATGTCCTCTTATTCTTCTGTGTTGCTCTTTCTTCACAAGGGCTATCTTTTCATTGCTGGAGCATAGCATGGAGACATCACTGCTCCAAGAGAAGGGGAGGAGGAGTACTTGCACAGATAATCCGCCTGGGGTTTAGACAGCAAGAGACCAGAAAAGGTTGTTTATAGTCTAGCCCAGTAAATGAATTTAATCTCTATAAACTCTTGATAAGGAGCTGGCTCCTCAGACACAAAGTGTCACTGTAATTCACTGGTACCAGGATGGATTTATGCTGATAGAGGAGTTGGCTCATAGATATTTCCTTTTATAATTTACATTTTGCTGTTTTCCATTTCTGGGAAATGAATTAAGCAGAACTAAGGCCACTTAAGGAAAGTGTCTATGTGAGTCTGGAGGAAAATCTAGCTGGACAAATCTGCTAGTTAAAATTCATAGCTGTACTGAATTTGAATTAGGCCTTTCAAATGTTTTGGTTTAAGCAGGCTGAGAAGGTAGGCTGGAGGAGCAGGGCAGAGGGAAAGTGGCTTTGTCCTCCTTGCTGACGTCTCTTTTTGTACTGTGCACATGACCTGGATTTACTGGGAAAACACTGGTCCCAAGAGAAAAGAAAATAAGGGGTTAATGATGTCCTCACTTACATATAGGTCAGCATTTTCTAAATCAGTATTAAAAGAAGACCAGTGGTGGCTGTGAGGGGAAGAGACAACATATGAGTTTGAATTTGGTTCCCAAGACCTGGAAGGCATTTTTATTCCTGTCAAGAAAGAACTTTGAGGAGGGCTATGCTCAGTGCTGCTGCTCTGCCTGTTCCTTATGCATTGCAGCTGGGCCCATGGTCCCATAAAGCCATCACTTCTGAGGGGGACTAGGAGTTAAAGACTTAAAAGCAAAGATCCTATGAGAAATGCAAGCAATGTGGTTTATAATAAGAAACGATAAATTAGGAGAAGAAAATAGCATGTTGAAAACATTAGTAAGGAGTGTGCCTGTGGATGCCTGGGTAGCTTTACCAACTAGTCAATTAGAATCAATTATCATCCTTAAACTTGTAGCCCTGTGTTTAGTATGCCTGCAATGTGTCCAATTTAGCTTGTGCTGTTTCATAGGTTCACAATTTTCTCTCTGTGTCTAAAATGATCTAGCTGGAGACACCAGGAAAGTGCCAAGCATTAAGTATATAACAATTGTAATTCTTTTGACTGAAACCTGATTTGATTCAGTTGAAAACGACTTTAGTGTATTGGATTTACGGTTCATTTAACAAGCGCTGTAGATGTCAATACATTAGTGTAAACCTGATGCAGGTAGTAATTTGGTTTCTAATGAGGTTCCCCAGCAGTATCCAACTATGAAAAATGGGACATTCTTCAGTGGAGCACAAAGTGCACCTGCCTGATGGCAGATGTTGTCCGAGGTCCTGCCACTTCACTTCCTGGTGTTGTATCTTGCTATGGGCTTTAAAAATACCTCAAACTGATAAAATGTTAGAAGCACAGATTGGGAAGAGTGAAGATTGCTCTTTAGAAGTTTTGTTTTAATTATAGATTTAAATTACAACTTTATCTCTTGCAGTCTTGATTGTGCAGTTGTTGCAGATGCAAAATTTCAGTCAGTGTTAATGGAACTTAAAAGAGGAACCTTTTATTTTTATGGGGCTGCATGATCAGATCATCTCCTTACCTCCCCACTGCCTTCAAACTGTTTAACTGAATGATCCTTCTCATGAAGGATGGAAATAGGTGCAGTGCAGAGAGGCTGGGACAGAGAAGGCAGTGATGTTTTCCTATCCCTGGACTCTCCTCTTCCCTCTCTGGGCATGAGACAAGTTCCAGAAAAGCAGCTGTGGAAAATATTGTCCCCTTTCAAGTCAAAATTGTGTTGAGGCCCACAGTAGCTCTCAGTAGCCTTTTCTCTGTGGGAAAGGCCCTTCCAGGCAACTGGGCAGTCCATGGGCCCACCTCCCTTCAGCACTTGTGCTCAAAAGTACTTTTAAATTTTTTATATGCTGCATGTAGCTTTTGTTTCAGCATTAAGCTGATTTCCACAGGTTGAGACATCACTGATCAATATGAGGGTATATGAGAGCCTGACTCTGGCAGCCTGTGTTGGTGTGATTAAGGGTACAGAAGGTATGTTCAGTCCTACACAAAGCAGCCTTTCACTGTCTCCTGATTCTCTTCACATCTCAGCTGGAAATACAACTCCTTTCGCCCCTCTATGCTTCATAATTTCCTTCCTTTGCTGTTATTTAGCTCCTAAGTGCTACGTGAAGCTGTTCAGAATGAAATGGCATGGCATTCTATGCCCTTTTGTAAACGAGGTAAAATAGAGATGAACTGTGCTGCCCGTTCCAGCCAAGGCACACCTTGCTGTGGGCTGTTGGTTCCTGTATTTTCAGCTGCACCATGGCTGACTGCAGACAGCAGTGTGTTAGGAGCACTGTTCACAGCCTCTGCCAGTGCCTGTGGGGCTGTGTGCCCGTGGTCATGCTTGAAAGTCTCTCTTTGGGGTGTATCATCTCCAGAGGCAGCAAAAACATGGCAAAGGAAATTCCCTTGCTGCCCAGAGGTGACTCTGGGGTGATGTGAGTGCTCAGTACTGCAGTGTCTGTCTGCAAATGCTGTTCTAGACGGGAACACTCAGAAAAATTAATCCAAAGCACCTTTTAAACCAAATGATCAAATGGGTAAACTTGTTACTTCAGAATTTAAATGAAAAATGTCATAATAAGTTTAGTTTTCCCTTTAAAATTGATAACCCTCAATTGAATTAAAGGTACTTTAATTTAAGTGCCTGTACAAGGACTTAACACAGTTTAACTGAGCCTTTCAGTTTGTGGTTTTTTTTTTAGATTTGCTTAACTTCATTAACAGTACACTGGTCTAGGCAAGTACCTAGTTTTGTGTTCCTCTGCTTCATAGGGAATTTATCTTCTGTGGTACCAACCTGGAGGGTGGCAGAGACAGCAGCTGCCAGTGCTTCTCTGCAACAGACTGTCATGTGAGCTCAGCCTCTGGGTTTGTTGGGGGAGCAAGATGCTGGACAATGTTTTAGCAGTTGTTCAGTCTTAAATGTAGAGTGCACAAAAGCACAGAACTGCTTTGACAGTGTATTAACATATTAGAATTGCGCACCAAACTTAGCTGCTATGAAATGATGTATGTGTTTATAAGCCAGCTGTAGCCAACAGTTTGTTTTCACTCTGGTGTCCCAGTTGAACATTTGTGATACCTTGACCTCCCAAACGAATCAACTAAATTCTTTCACAAAAGGAGTGCAAATGTCACTGGGAGACTTATCATCATAGTCGCTGGGAGGGGAGGCACCACTTTATTCCTATGTAAATCCTGTTCCTGTGCCCAAAGCCATTAACAGCTACTGGTGACATTTGAAGCCAGAATGTGGTTTATTTCAGTTAAGCAAGGAGCTCTGTCTATGTCTGCATTCATTTGGGAATTATGTTCTAGCTGGTGGAAACCTCTGTAAGCTGCTAGAAGGGGCTGCTCACTCTCTTGTGCTGGGAGAAGGTACAGGCAGTGTGCTTGTGTGAACGCAGGTCATCCCTTGGTCATGTTTCTGCAGAAGGCTAAAATTCAGCTGTTGGTGGGCAGGAGATGGATAGAGATGTTTACAAATTTTTCATTTTTCACTTCGGAATAACTTCTATTCCTAACAAATGTTTTATTACCTTTCCATCAAAAGGTGGTTTGGACTTCTGTTTTTTTAATTATCTCTTTTTTATCTCTCTTTTTTTTTTCCTTATTTTTTTCTTCAGTCAGTCTTTGCAAATGACAGGTAGAGTTTGATGTCTGTTCTTGATTGCTTTTCCTATGGCACCCTGATGCAACTGCAGAGATGACTTGTGCAGTTCTGTGCATTCTCTTCTCCAGGAATAAATTCTTTCCAGAATTTACAGGCAGGTTGTGTATGTTAGTTTTATTGTCTCATTTTGCATATTCATGTTTAGTGAATACAGATGTAATTAATAGTATGGATGTACCCAACTTTGAATCTAAAATAAGAGACAGCTTACCTGTTGGAGGTTCAAAAGGTGGAGTTCACACCTTAGCACCTTTCCCAGCTCACCTTTCCTGGCCTGGGATGGAAGGAACCACAAGGCTGTGGCGGAAGACTCTGCTGCCTGCAGGTAATGGTTTCCTTCAGGATTTGCAGCAAACAGCACTTTTCCACCACCACTGTGAGATATCGGTATGGCCACCAAACAAGAGGAACACCTGCACAATGTTTTGTACCAACCGGGACCTCTGCCTTTGATGACTTTGTGTCCTCATGCCTTTTTCTCTAGGTATGAGCTTGTAGCACTGTGAAGATGTGACAGACCAGGAGTACCAATGCCATCATTTCCTAATAATCTGAAATAAAGAGGGTGGTCAAAACAGTCACAGAATTACAATACAAACATTCAGGTGAAGTTATTTTTCATGTCTTGCTCTTTCTGCTCTCATAATTTCTATTCCCTAGGCTTTTAGGAAGTTACAAATGAGGTGGCAGATTTTTTTGGTCAGTCTGCTTAAATGGCAGTGTGAGTCTGACACAACTTCAGGTTTCTAAGCAGTGGAAATTTGGAATAAAGAGCCTTGTTTTTCATGTCTGAGAGCTGGCAATACTGCTTCTTCCCTCCTGGTCCCTTTTGTCATGCAGCTTGACAGAAATATTTTGTTTGTTATTTAAAAAATGTGTTTGTTAAAAGTTAATATTTTTTTCTTGTAAAGGCTCATCCATCCTGGTATTACATTAGCAATTCTACTTTGTTCTTCTGTGAAGCAAGTTTCAGTTTACAGGTACATCTGCTTTCCATTCCACAGCTTAAAGAAAGTCGTCAGAAAAATCTTAAAACCTACTTAATGAAGCCTTTTAAATGCTCATCCTGCACTTTTGAGTGAAGAGCAATTTATATTTCATAAAAGTAGAAGCTGAGCTGCAAGCTGTAAGTAATTATCATATAATTAAATGTCTACTATGAAAGAAATGAAAACTCAGGCTTCTTAGGAGGCTTCCGTGACTGGTTTATGCAATCACAAATTAAATTACATTTCTTTACCTTATGAATGTTCTGGAGGTACATTAATCTAGTTTGGAGGTGCACCTTGGAGACTGCTAAGCTACGTTAAAAGGGGAAGGGAGTTTATCAAAGCAGTAAATTTCATGGGCTAGGAAGAAGCACGCATAAATATCTGTGTTGGGCTCTGCAAATGTGACTGGGCTTTTCTTGCCTGGAAACATTAGCAGCTCATAATAAAGAAATCAACCCCCAGGTGAGCAGTAGCTTAAATGAACTGTAGCATTAGTTTGCTGACCCAGGCCTGGATTCCAGTGGACATGGTCTTTTCCCTGCAGGAGCGAAAAATGTTGTCTGTTTGTTGGAAGTGCGGTGGGGAATGTTGGATATCAGGAAATTTGGACAGAAGATTAACCCTTCATGCATTTAGACTTTGTGTATGTTTAGCTAGGAATCCCCTTCCACTTCCCAAGGGCAGTGCATTTGTGGGTGGCATGTCTGCTGAAACTTGCAGGAAAGAACCCTTCCTTTCATTTCACAGGGGACTAACTCTACTTCTGTTAGTACTTTTTGAAATGATGGAATTCTCTGAAGAAAACTTCATGGCAAGAAAAGTGGTAAAGCAGTGGCACATCAACATGTGAACTTTGTATTCTTGCTACTCATGCTGTTGGCATTTTAGGACCTGGTACATGGTTCAGTTTTACCTGGATGTGGGTAAAGCGGAATTGGTTAAGGACAGGAAGCCCTGACTTGGAGCTGTTCTGGTTTAAGGGGCTGTTGCAAGGAAGTATTTCATGCCCTGATGGATTTAAAGAGCAGTTTCTGTATGACTTAAAGAAGGAGAAGAGTGAATGTTTCATCATAGTTTTGCAATGTGTTTAGCTTGCATGAAGCTCTTTCCAGCAAAAAGGACTGTTCTAGTCATGACCCTCTGAGAGGCTCTGGTGCTGTCTTGCTAAAGGGGCTTCTCTTATGGTCTAGAGACACTTGACCTCAGAATATAATTTTTATCTCCTGAAATGAAGATGTATCTCATGGTGCCTTCAGTGTACAGTGAAAGTTAATAACTTCAATTCATGACTATATGCAGTGGGGTGATGGCAGTGTAATGGTATCCTTTGTATGGGTCAAGGGGACATATTATTGGTGTTGGCTTATCCTTTACATCTTACTTTTTTCCTAAGGTTTTTTTACTACTTAACCTTGACTTCAGGTAGGTTTTTTTTTAAATTCTATTTCTCCATTATGCATTATTTGGTTTGGTTACAGTCACTAGACTTTAACTGCTCTGACATATTAATTTTTAAGGGCACAAATGACTTCATTAAAATAATGTCCTTCAGATAAGTGCACTTGGCACTGTGATTGGGAGTGGACAAAAAGAAATATGAAGCATCAACTCCTTTACATTAAGAATATATTACAGGAACCAAACCCAGTAAAACATGTATTTAAAATGCTGCTTAGTTAACTTTTAGAAGCTCAGTGTGTAACCTACACCCATGAATCAGTTAAGAGTTTCTTTTCTAATGTTTGTAGTCCAAGATTTGTTTTATATTTGAAGTCTTCATTTATATGCAACACTGTTTTCTTAGTATCATAGAATGTTTTGAGTTGGAAGGGACATTCAAGATCATCCAGTTCCAGTCCCCCTGCTGTGGGCATGGACACCTTCCACTAGACCAGGTTGCTCAAAGCCCTATCCAACCTGACCTTGAACACTTCAGGGATGGGGCAGCCACAGCTTCCCTGTGCCAGGGCCTCACCACCCTCACAGCAAAGAATTTTTTCCTAAGATTTAATCTAAAACCCCCCTGCCTGATATGAATATGACTCGAAGAGGAGCACTGTCTGTTGGATATTGATAGGGAGTGCTTCTTGGAAGTATATTATAGAGTGATTTGGAACTACAGCTGCTCTCCTGTTTCCACCTCTGGGTTCCTTTTCTCCTCTGTCTCTGGCACAGAGCAAACCATATTAAGTATATTGTGCTAAAAGGTGGATGAAGTCCCTCTGGTGTATTGTGCTAAGGGGAGTGGGAACAGCAGGCAACTACTTCAAATCAAACATTACTCTTTCTGTAATGATCCTGCTGTACCCCTCCCAAGAAATGTATTGTAAATGCTAATGGGTAAGCAAACCTTGAGTAAGATCATGGGCTGGCATGAGCAGTAGTTACTGTGAAGTGAAACTTCAGCCCAGAGCTCCTCCAGTTTTGCTTTCTGGTTTCCCTTCTGCCAGACCCTCCTTTTTCTCCTGTGCTCTCTGTGATGCTCCCAGAGCCCTACTGTCATCTCACCTGAGGCTTGAGGGCTGTCATGTGGAGCTGCCTGGTGGACTGCCTGCTCACCCGAGGCTCCCCTGGCATCTTCTCGCTTGTTTTGAGGTGACCCGAATTGAACAAGTTATTTCAGATGTGTACTAATGCAACTGAAAGCTTTTAGCTGAGTGATGATTTCTGCTTACCCTTCTCCAGGGCTGTCCTTAGCTCTTGGAAGGGCTTTTAGATTTCTTCACTAATCAGCAAGTTTGTAGCAGTAAAGTGCTTTCAGATGGTAACTGGTCCAGTGGGCTGAGGGACATGCACATGCTCTGGAAAGCACGTCCTGACATCCAGCATTACCAAGCAGTGTTTTTACCTTGTGCTGGAGACTGAGTAGGGTCTCAGCTGAAATTACAGCCTATTTTTCCTGTCTCCCCCAGAGCGTCACAGCATATTCAATGAACGTAGCAGGCTGCTTTGGGGTGATGAGACCTCGGCCACTTCCTTCATTCCTTCAAGAGCAGCATTGTAAAATGAGGTATATAAATGCTGAGCTGCTGCAGATTAAAAACATTTCCTAAAAAATAAAGTTAAAATTGAAGCTGACCCAAGTTAAAAAGCAATTTTCTGAGAATGTAAAGGCATAAAGGAAAAGTGCCTGAACATGATTTTAAGTGGGCCTCTGAATGTGGAAGATAGATGGCAGGAATAAAAGGACGCACGCGTTGGTGGGGTGCTGCAGATGGAGAGAGCCCTAGAGTAACATGCTAGGAGCAAGTTTCAATTAGATGAGCATACTTCATGCAACTGCTAAATTCTGCCTAGATAAATGGATTTTAGAAGAATATATGTATTTTTGAAACTATGAAGTCTTTTGATAAGGTTATAATAAATCTGCCAGAACTTCTATTTTGACCAAAGCTTAGCTGTAATAAGAGATTCATTTCAATACCTAAAACCATTTTGGGGTTGGAAGAGACTTTCCCGGCTTTGGAATTAGATTTCTCTGCAATGGATATTATGTTCTTGACCCCATATTATTGCCTTTGAGGAGCAGCAGTATTTAGAATCCTCTGCAATGCAATAAGCCTTGAGCCCCAGCTAAGCGTGTGCTGTGCTGTTCTAATGCAGCACTGGTAGTGGCCATTGTTAAGGCACTGGACATGTGCGAGGCAAACACAGGGCTTTCTTCAGGATAATTAATAATTTAATCTCTGAAATAGAGGTTTCTCTTCATTTATCCCCAACCAGACTTTGATTTTTAAGACCATTTTAGCTGGCATCTTTCCTTTTCTGCCTTCCTCACCCACACAGGTTGCTTTTTTATAATAAGCTCTTTCAGCAAAGACCAGCTTTTATTTCTTTCAGATTGCACTAAGCTTTTATTTCTTGTAAAAAATAATCGCAACTTACCGTAAAAGACATTGTCAAATTGAACAGACCACCTTTGAGAAAATGGCATGATGAAGGGCTGCAGTCCCTGCTGTGGCTGGTATGAAGTGGTACCTGCTTTGGTGAAATCATCATTCCGAGGCCAACCTGTGGAGTTATTGGTCTAACACGTCAGTACTTGTGTGTGTGTGTGTGTGTGTGTGTGCAAAGCTGCAGGGGATCCCGTGACAGTAATCCAGTGTAACACTGGGCACTGAGGGTAGGGAGGTATGGCCCTGGTTTGTTTATCCTGTAACACGCAAACAATTTAACAGTTCTAGCAGATGATGATTTCAGTGTGACTGACAAATATTTTGAATATATATTTTCAAAATATTTTCTTCCACGGATTCAAATTGAGCTAACAATTCTTTTAACACTCCAATCTAAATTGGCTGTGGCACTGTTGGTTGGCTTTAAGTATTGCCTTTCCCACTCCTGGTAGCTGGAACAGTTGTGCCTTTATTTTACAATTAATATTTTGATGAAAACTTGTGAGGTACTGTAGGCATACATATTTAATATCTTCCCTCCGTGTTTCTTTATTGCTGAGCTTGGTGATAAGTTAGTAATTCAAACTGAAATGCAGATAAAACAGTAATGTGAACAGTTTAAATCTGCATTTTTTCCAAAGCTCCTGTGGTCAAGATGACTGCGTTCTAGCAAGAATATTGCTATTTAAAATTGTTTACCTCTACACTTCAGCTGAATGCTGCTGTATATGATAAATGAGGTAAATAAAGGTGCCTTTCGGGTCCCAATAACTGCACAAGAAACCTAATCATTCTCACTAACATAAAATAATTTAACAAATGGAACGGTGCCACAGCAGTCTAATAAGAAATTTCTGAATACGGCATCACATATGGCCAAAGCCTCTTCAGGCATAATTCAAACTTTTCTTTTTTTCTTCCCTGTTTTCAGTAGGTTTGTTTAATGTTGAATGTGGAATAAAACTTTGTGTTTTCTGAGTTTACTTTTACTTTTTCAGAGTTTGCTTAATTTTTGATTTGGACATGAAATATTATGATTTATCTTTCCCATAATAACTGGTACCACTTCATTTTGTGGGTATGAAATTCGTGGCACTGCTCCTCAGGAAAAGGCAGACTGACGTTAGGCTCAGATTTTCATCTCTTTAGAAATGCAACTATGTCACTTATACCAAATAGAGCAATGTCTTTAAAAGCAGATGTGAAAGCCTCTGTCTCATTTTCTCTTCCTCCTCCTCCCTTCCTTCCTTCTCTGTCTCCTCAGAAGAAGGTACTTTCTGAACACATGGAGATACTGCTATTTAATAAAAGTAATATTTGCACAACAATGATGGGCTTTTTCCAGCCAAGGCGGTGTCACTTGGCTTTGTATTTTTAACAGCATTAACATTTGATGGAAAAGAAATTAATCCATCACTTTGTTAGTGTAATCTGGGTTATCTGCTGTGGAAATATGCTTGTGAGACTTTGGTCTGATAGAATTTCTCTGGAATTTAACTACGCTTACAATTTCCTTAAGCAGGATAAAAATCTTGGGTTTCTGTCTAGAGTACACATTGTCAGAGAGCACTAAACAGATTTCATAAAATTTAAAATTCCTCTTCAAAGCACAGTTCAGTTGCAGGGTTTTTATATTTATCTGAAGAGTCAACTTATGTCCTAATCCTACACTTTGATCCACTTTGTAAACCTTTCTGTCTTGTCTTGCAGTTGCCAAGGCACCTCCTGTAGCAATGCAAATAAAAATAGATCTGAGGGGAAATGCAACTTTATTAGAGCCTTTGTGATGCTGAAGAAACATTTATCCTGAAGTCTACTGGTTAAGCCACAACAAGATAAGAACCATCTGTGAGTGTGTCTCAATTCCAGCTGTTTGAATCCAACCATTACTCAAAATCTATGGATACTAAAATCTCCTTGGCCTCATGACATCTTCATGGTCAAAGAGGCTGGATATTGCTGGTGGTATTTGTACAACCTTCTTCAGAAAGCTGCTGGCAGCTGTAGGAGTGAGGTGTTCCAGGTGGAAGGGTGTCAGCTGAACATGCAGTCACCTCACACCACTCCAGCTTCCCATGAATGTACAATCACAGCTACAATTCCTGGGTTCAGGTTCCTGCTATTGGTGCATTTTAAAATCACTTTTATGCCTTAAAAGAACCAAGAACAGTGTTTCATTAAGGCATCCTGGTGGAAGCACAGATGGTGCATTTCAAAAACAAACCAGGAAACACTTTAAAATAAATGAGGAGCAGTTAATTTCTCCTTTGGTGGCTCTTTTAACCAAATGTTAATGGGGTTGGGCAGAGGCTGTGTCTGGGCCAGATATTTCTGTCTTTGCTGTAATGGAATCAAATGAAGACAAAGTAGGAATTAAACTAACCATATCTATCCATCCCAAGTGCAGATATTCCCATCTCTGCAGAGGGGAAATCTGAGCTTTCCTGCTAAGAGGGCAGAGTTAGGCAGTGACTGTAAATCCTGATGGAGCAACACCAATGAACTGACCATGCTGTGGAAGAAGGTTGTCTGGGAGTGCCTGGGTGGTGGGGACACTCCAGAGATGTTTTCAGAAGGCCACATTAGGAATACCCTCTCATTAGGGGCCACACAGTTCAGAGGGGAGCTGATGGGTATGTTTTATGCTGACATTTTCCTGTCAAGCTGAGCCTGTTTATGGGAAAATGGTTAGTTTCAGTGAATGTCCCATTTTGAAAAGGTGGTTTCTTTTAATGTACTTTCAGTTCAAAGTGCATTTATAACTTGACATTTAAGTTCTAATGCGAGCTAGACCTCCTGATTTATTGAAAATAAAAAGACCAAAGCCACTCTCAGAGTTTTAAAACTGCTGAAGCAATTTTTGTCAATAAGACAATTTTGTTTTAACCTTTTTTTTTTTTTTCCACTCAGTAGTATGTTTTTAGACTTTGAATTTCTTGTCTAATTGATGTGCATTTATTTTTATTTACTTTTTAATTCCCAAAATTTCTTTGAGAATGGCAGAGCAGTTTCTTTGAGTGCAGCTGTTCTCACCCTGTAAGGGCCCAAAGGGTGGCCTGACCACCCTGCTGGCACTGGGTGGATGCAGGACACCACTGAATTCTGGAGTCATGGCATCGTGCAGGAGTGGGCCAGCACTGAAATCTGGCCTAGTCGCTCTATTCATAGAAACAGTTTCTAGGCACACTTCCTTTGCAGATGGTTAAGCTTTCCTTAACTGAGAAAACCATCCATGTTGCAACTACGTCACAGAAAGGCTGTTGTGGTTCAACTGGGCAGTCCCTATGAAAAATAACAAGCGTACCTCTGAAGTTTTGGGTTTGTATGTTTTTACAATTAGCAGATAAAATTTTGTTTGGAAGCAGCATGAACCTGAGTCTGGCTCTGGGTGCAGTTGTAATGATGTGGCTGCACGTGAGGTTGCTGCTGACTTGTGGCTGTGGGTGGGACAAGGATGGTTTCTGGTGGCTCACCTAGCAAGGACAGCCTGGTGGTTGGACATCCAGGATGAACTTTGTGCCCTTCAAGAGGCTTGGGGGACAAGTCTGAGCTCTGAGTTGAGGTGTCAGAGCAGGTGGGGAGCTTGGTTTGGGTGTTGGCCATTAGCACATATCATATCAAGAAATGCCTTCCTCACCAGAGTGAGTGTCTGAGCATCCTAACAAATGTGGGAGAGTGCTTGTTAACTAGAAGTCATTTTCTGATGGCTTCTTTTGCTGCCATAGTATTTTCCTTGTCCTACTACATGGGATCTTAACTTAAAGGTACTTGCCTTTCATGTGGATCTCTTGCTGTTCATCAGTGCATTGGCATCATGCTTGCTGTGCAGTCCTTACTCTGAGAAGTCCCTTATAATCTACTGAAGTTTAACTGGGGGGATTTACCCCAGACTGTAAACAGTTTCTTTTACTCCTATTAGTTTGTTTGGAAACTTGGAGTAATAAAAAATAATCATTGGTGTCAAACTATTACAAATCATTAGAAAAGAGCACAGCAATGGGAGCTACAGATAATTCCTCATTCTGAAAATGAGCACGTCTTGTGTTATTGCTGCAGTAATTACCTAAAAATACTTAATACTTAATTACTTCCAGGGTGCCAATCTTCATAACAGTTTATTAGAAGATTCTAATGGATGTAGCAGCTGCTTCCACAAGCAAATCTATTTGTGGTTGAACCTGACATTCTACTCCAAATATTATTCCACCTTGATCAACATTATTTCTCCACATGTATTGTTACATCTGTAACAGATTGGGAAGGGAGGGTTTATCCAGCTGCAGTGGGAATTGCTCTGCTCGCTCATGACTTCCAACTTACACTGCTAGAACTAGTAGAAATGTTTGCAAACAATTTATCACAAGGAAGATGTTGAGGGTTTTCATGACCCTCGTCTTGGCTTCTTTATTCAGTACAAATGACTGGCTGATAATTCAAAGGCTCGTCTTTCAGGAATTTTCAAGTGGATGAGAGAGTTGGTGTGAAGGGACAATGTTCACCTGTCTGATGCAGAGAGGGAGCCTTAGGGAAAGAGATATGGACAGGGCTGCTCTGTGCTGTGCTGCTACCAGTGGCAGGGCTGTTCCCTGGGGCTCTTGGGCAGGAGGATGCAAGTTAGAAGTGTGTAATATCCTTTAGCTATAAATGCAGAATTCTTGTTTGTGTATCATTATTGGTCTTGGTTGCCAAAAACCATGCTTGGCATTTTGAACAAGCAGCTTCAGTTTGGAGCACTTGGAAGTTTAGCCTGTGTAAGTGTTTAGCTCAGTGGAAGTAGGGCAGAGTATAATCCAGAAATCTGAAATCAATGTCTCTTTTCTTTTTTTTTTAAATAGAAAAGTTTTAAAAACATCCAAATTAATAAATACACCAAAACAAGCAACTTGAAAGCAATAGTCTCTAATAACAATCTCTGCCTTAACTTGATTAATATTGAATTCTGTAAATCTGTGACTTCAAACTCTGTTGTGTTCCCGCATTGCTGTTCTCTGTGCTTTTCTGTCTTTTGAAAAAATTGCTGCATCAGGTATTGCTAAGAACTGCAGGACTGTCTCTTCATTTCAGCAGCAGGAGTTTCATGCCTTTGAAGCACAAGAGTTTGAGTTTTATTCTCCTGGTTTTGCAATTACTTTGCAGACCAAGTCCACATTACAATTTACTTATTTAGACCCTTGCATTGTCCTGTTTAGTGACACATCAGTGACTGAGATGCTTAATGTCCTTTATCAGCTTCTGAGCTATCCTTCAACATACCTACACCTTGAGCAAGTTAAGATTGGATCCAAGTTTTGCTTTACTGCTTGGCTTTCTCCCACTGACCGAATTTGGGATAGCAATAGTCTTGGCACAGCCAGAGTGGTCTGGTTTTGCTGATGGTGCAAAACAGAGTAGTAAATTAAAAACAACCTAATGAGAATGCCTATTCTTATTTCTGGTAGTTTTCCATTAATTCTGTGAGTAAATAACAGGTGTCTCGAGGCATAAAGTTTGTATTTTGAAAACCTGTACTTTTCATTTATCACCATGAAAGCTGCTCTGTACAGCCTCAGTAAATCTCCAGAGCTGCCACACTGCATTATGCATGTGTCGCACTGTAGTTTGCAGATACTAATTTAACCAAGTGTTCTTCTAAAAAATGCATTGCAAATCTTGTTATAGCAGGTGCCTGGTAAGAACAACATCTGAGTGGTGTCAGCAAACTTAGCTGACTTTACACAAGTTTTTCTGTTAGGTAGCCCTCGTCTTTGACTAACCCAGCCCAGTGGTATCTCGTTGGATGGAAGCTGAGTTTTTGTTAAATAGTATTTGAAGTTCAAGCTGGGTCACCCTGAGACAGAAACCAATATCAGACAGGGGAAGACACTCAGCTTTAGTTCAGGGTGAGCATTAACAGCCCCAATGACTTTCATGGGATGAATAGTATTGGTCATACTTGCAAATATTCAGGCTATTGGTAGATGTGAAAGGGAAATAAGAACAGTCATCGACATTTATGTCCCTGAAATTGGTAACCCAGGGGTGCAGCTAAAGTTCTCTCTGGCTATTGACCACGAAGTTGTTTTGGTTTCTTCTCCCTTCAATGCCTTTGGCAGAATTGGGCTTTAGGATTGGTGTCAGGATAATGTTTTTGATCTTCCCATGGATTTTTCAGGAGTTCAGATGTTATATAGACTGTGGTTGCTCTTCAAAGCAGTCCAGGCAGGAGGAAAAATATTTCACCAGAAAATGCTCCCTCTCAGACTGTAAAAGTGATTAAAAATTGAGAGATGCCTATTTTAATGAGGTCTTCTTCTAGGGGATAAACCAACAACTGAATTACCTCTTGGCAGCCTCATCTGCATGAAAAAGGTTTGACTTTGGTGGGATTTTTTTTTAATTTAGAAAATATTAAAGTAAGGCAGAAAAAGAATTCAAAACAATGCAATATAAACAGAGAAGCTTACAGCTTAGTTAAAGCTTCATAAAAATTAAAATAAAATGTGTTGTGATGAGTCACTGGCTTGTATCTTATCTTGGAATGGGTAGTTACCATGACCAGAATAGTATATTCTCCAGAAGATCCAGTTTATTCTGTTTCCCTGGATAATGAATATTCTTCAGAAGAGAATGCAAATGTGTTTTCTTATTTCCTGTCTCTGAAACTGGGAGAAAGAGTTTGTTTAAAAGGTAACAACAAGATTAAAATGGGATAGAAAGCCTGCAATTATCTGTGATAAACAATGCATTATGTTTTGGTTTGTGGGCTGTGAGGCTGTCACTGAAATGTTCCTCATCTCATGTAATATTTTGTGCTACTGCATTGCTTTTCAATTATACAGCTCAAAGGAAAGTTTCCACTGACAAAAGCAGTGAAAGCACATTGCTTTTAGTATTGGTTTTTGGTATTTTTTTCCTTCTTTTATAGGTCTCAAGTGTCTCTTCAAATCTAAGTCCAAATGACAGGAGTCCAGGAGTTTGAAAGTTATTAGAGAGATATGGATATATGCAACTAATGAAATATACTCGCTTACAATATATCAAGACATGCAGAACTTTGAGGAAAACTCAGCTATGTCAATATTTAATATAAGCTGGAGTTAAAGTATTATTATTTTTTTTGCAAATGCAGCATATGCTAATCTATTGCTGAGCATTCGACTAGCAGATTCAATTTCCACTCATAATTTTTCATTTATTAGTTTCTCTTTCGCATAAACACAGCTGTGTATTCTGATCGACGCTGCTGAGATCTGATGTGGTGCAGTATATGGGGAGCCCAAGTGATTTACTGCAGAGAACCAGGGAGTAGATGGAAGGGACTGCAGAGCAATCTTGGAATCAATGTTGGTTCTGATTTAAATTTGGTTTTTTGCAAAATTTTTACCCCACACTTTCCACCTGTTGCTCATGTTAAAGATGGACCCATAGATGTGGGATAGAGGAACAGGTGCAGCTCAGGAAGAGGGAGCAATTTCTGCTGCGTTTGGCCCCAGATGTCTCTGGTATGCAAATTCATTTGCAGTGCTGATATATTGATGAGGATCATATAATACTGGTAATGATCCTGCTGCTGCTGTTCTGTGGCTGCCACCTCTTAATCTGAGGTTTTCTGAGACAGAATCAAGCTTCTTGTAATCAAAAAACTTATAATTTTGAAGGCACAATGAGAAAAAAATGTTTTATTTAAAATGTAATACTGAATATGCCAGTTGCTATGTGGCAGCTGGTTTTAGAGTGGCATTTTCGTAAAACTATTTAAAAAGAACCCAAACAAAACCCCTAAAGAACAAAACAAGGCTCTGCATCATCTCCAATGGTTTTCTTGCTGTAACAATGTCTGAAAATCAATATGTATTTTATTTAAAATTTCACACTAGATTACCTTCTTCAGGTACAACAGCTGATTTGCAAAGAACTACTGCCCAACAGAGTTGGAAGGGCTTTTGGAGCTTATGCTGTAACCTGTCTGAAATTATTCAATAATTTTTCTTTTACTTGAGCACCCTGCAGTTCAACCGCCTGCAGATGGCTGTATCTGTGCTATAAGGAATGTGAAGCACAGAGTAAAAGTGTCTGTTGTAGGTGTAAAGGAAATGAGTTCAGTTTTATCCCCTTGGTTCTTTGCCCATCTCCCTACAGAGGACCCATGCTCAGTTCTCATCTTGCTGGTGATTCCATGTAGTGTTGTCACTCCGCTGTTTCCACCCTATTTTCTGAGTCATGCTAAGACACAGTCTCTTTTAATATATTTCACTGCAACTCGACACCTCCTCTTCCCTCCAAGGGAATATTTTTCCCATTGCTGGTCCTGCTTGGCATGTGAGCTCATCTTTTCTGTGGCTGCTGCAGGGTGGGGAGCAGAGGTGATGGCCTCCCAGGGGGCTCTGAGCCCACCTGCTCCCTGCGGTTCTTGCTCCGAGCACTGCTCAGCGAGGGAAGGTCTTTGGGGAAAGATGATACAGTTTAATAGCAGAGCTGATATAACTGGGAAGAGGACTTGTGTCCTGATAAGATTGTCTTGTCTTTATGTTTAATCTCTGTTGGTTGGTTTTAATGAAATCCAGTGCTTATCTACAAGCCTTCTCCTGATTGCATCCTTTGGTTATCATAGTCCAATGCTGCACTGCAAGTAATTTTTAAGGCTATGAAAAATAATTAGAGTATACTACATTTATGACCTGGTTGTTGTCTCACTTGTGAACCCTTTTTCCAGCAAACTATCCACACAGCCCTTGGTTAGTGGAGTGCTCCAGCTCTGTGCAGCTTTGAGCTTATGCAGTGATGCTAAGAGAAGAATTGTATTTGAAATAAGTAAAGAAATAGTGCTACATGCAGTACTTGTCTGTACCCTGAGGGATTTGGCCTTTGAGGCACAGGTACTGACGTTCTGCAAAACAAAAGGAGTTTGTGGGAGCTACTGGGTGCCAGTGGCTCAGATGCTCAACCCTGACAGGAGTATCTGGCTCAGGAAATTCCTGAGCTGTGAGTCATTGGAGGTTGGAAGGGTATTCAGGAAAACCATTACTTGATGCCTGCCTTGCTCTTGTGAACACATTTCTGGGCATTTGCTGCTGACAGTTGTTGGAAATGGGACAGTGGCTTAGCTAAATCTGTGGGCTGATCCCATACGTCACTTCAGTGTTCATAAATAATTGGCACGCACACCACAGCTGCTAATTGCAGTGGAGCTTGCAATGATTAATTCTAATTGCCATTCATTATTTCTCTAGCGTGTCAAATGTTCTAGAAACAAAATCTGGTAGGTGCTGAGCATTAAGATCTGGTTACAGTAAGAGATAACTCCTGATTTGTGTCTGTTCTCTGCAGTGCTGCGCAATTTAGCCTATATGTGCTGGGATGTTGGCCTGTGCAACATGATGCAAAGCTTGCTGGATGCAGAGGCTGGGTCCTCATCTGCTTGTAAATCACGGTGTTTCTGACTGGTGGAGCTTTGCAGGTTTAATCTCAGTTTAAATCTGACCTCTGGGTTTGGGGTGGCTGCTCATAGCACCGTTATTACCAGGTTTGATGACAAGTCATCATGGTTTGTAGCAGCAGACTGAGGTAGGGATTCCACCTCCTTAGAGAGATGGCTGGTAGCTGGAGGAAGTTCTCTACTTGCTTCAGTAGCTCAGAGGTGTGTGTTTGGCTAAATGGACAGACCACACTTTGTACTTTTTCACTTCTTCTGCAATCATTTGCTTGGGAAACACAAATGTCAGCCTCAAAATGGGAATTGCACATCGAGATGCTTGGTAAATTTTACCTATTACAGTATTGCTTAGTTCACCTTTTTTATAGAGGAGAGTACTGGAAAGATGAGGTGTGGGATTTTGAACAAGCCATGGTGGGGAAAGCTGGCTGTATCAGCAGCATTATGGCAAACACGGGGTAAATTACTGCTTCATTGCTTCCAATTACTTTCAGTTTACTCCAGGATTAGCATATGCATGACAACTCCTGCAGAGAAGCTGATGTGCTGGAAGGATGGTTTTTGCAGTAGCTAACAGTGACTTACTTGTGTATCTATTCTTGATTGTTTTCTTTTGTAATGATCATTTTTAATGACTCCCTGACAACACATGCAGGGGCTCCTGACTTGCTCCCAGGATGTGGATGAGTCAGAGATGGAAGTTTCCTGGAGCATTGCAGATGGTTTCTGGGACAGCACCTATTCAGCCACAGTGACAGGCTAAGGATGGGGCTCTGCAGCAGAAAAAACAGGAAAGGGAGTTGATTAGGCAGAAACAACTTTCAGGCAGCTTATTTCAGCTGATAATTTTGAGGCCTTTAACAGGCAATCCATAAGCAAAATTTTAGTCCTTACAGAGATGTTTTATTTCTCTTTTTGCTTCCTCTGGCAATCGTGTGTGAATTAATATATAGCTGAATCGCTACTGACTGTGGCCATATAAACATTGCTTACAATATAATATTTGGCCTTTTGGTAGACCTGCAGCAATTTTGAAACATTAGTTTGGTGATGGGCTAGTGATACACATAGTTACAACCCTTCACTTACAGGGAACATCTGATTTAAGCAGAATTAAAAGGGTGGATGGGGTAAGAAATGTTTTCTAATCCAGTCTTGCTGAACAGACAATTAGCAAGATCATTAAACTGCCTCATTATAACCATGATAATTACAGGATTAACACACTTCAATATCTCTAATTTGTTTTGTAATATAAGCAAGATGAGGAGATGATTCCTTTCTATGTGAGACTTCTGGACAGCTAGTATCAGAAATTAGGTGGTCTTGGTAGTTACAGAACAAGCAAGGGTGAGATGGCAGGAGGAGATGGGTGTGGGGGCAGCAAGAGCTGTCAGCCTCCAAGTGATGCCACAGGCAGTCCTTATGTTTGGGATTGAATCTCCTTATTGTGCTAGGTGCTGTTTTTTTGTCTAGGAGAAGAATTCAGATGAGTTCCCTGCAGGCAAATCACTGCATCAAGGGAAAACATCACCCTGTGTAGCAGGTTTTGATAGCTCCAGTGACAAAGCTGAGGAGATGTACGACCTGGTGTAACTAAGTAAAACTTCGTCCAAGTCAGGTCACTGAATGCACCAAAAATTCAGCGGTTACAGCTCTTTCAGCATCAGTAGGAGCAGTCACCTTCTCCAGTGACCCACTTGCTGAGGTTGTTGCTGAGGGATGGGGGCTCATTAAATAAACTTGGCCCATTTCCACACATGCAGCAAAAGTGGTGGGAGATGTCAGGATGAGTTCAGATGTCCTGGAGAGGGAAGGTTATACCTGGTGCTAATGGCACCTGCTAGAATTGCTGACACACATGTGGCAGTATTTGTTAGTATTTTCCTTGAAGGACTCTCTTCATGTGTTCCATCAGGAACATGCTGCAGGCTGGTGCAAGCAGGTTCCCAGCCAGGCATTTGCAGCTTCAGGTCACCACACTGTTGCATTCAGTGAGACTGCGGGGCCAGACAATTTCAAACCACAGGGAAGTTAATGTGGAGTTAGTGTGGAGTTTGGGATAAAAATCTTGAAGGTAAGAGCCTTCCAGGGTCTTTCAGGAGCCTGGTACTTCTCATGCTGTACAGGAAATGTGAGCAGGGAGCTGTGTTTGGGAGGGCATTGTACATCACCATAACTTTGTTAGTATCCACTGGGAAATTCATTTTTAAGAGAGCGAAGTTGGCCTAAGGCTCATGAAAGTTGTCCAAATATAAGGACTTCTTGTGGTATCTGGATGATCAGTTAATGAATTTAAAGGAAAACTTCCATGTTATATATGTTCAATAATTCATGTGTCAGAAGGGGAAAAGGAAAATAGCCAATCTATCTGGCTGGGCTAGCAGGAGTCACCCAATTCTTTGATCAATGCATGAACTGTTCAAAGTGACAGCTGTGGCTCTGTATAGTGCAGAAAAGTGCCATTCCTGAGGCCAGCCTAGTGGGAATTTACCTGAGAATCCCCTTGGATATCAGAATAGGCCAAGGAATATGTAGCTGTGTATCCACAACTAAACAGAATCATACATATCAAATAGATATTTAAAAAAAGCTACATATGCTAATACATGATGTGTATGTGAGCTCCAAAGATCATTTACTCCAGACATAAAGTAGTAGGTGCTGAGTTTGATCAGGATATCAAAGGTACTCTAGGACCTGTCAAGTGTGACTCCTCCATGTTCCTCTGAAAATTTTAACATGAAAAGACAAGGCAGAAAAGGGTCTGACATTATTAACGATGACAAGATCCTTCCTCAGCACTCCTTGCTTATTTTTGCCTAATGAGCTTTGGTGGGACAGAATCTCTGATGAGGCACCGTTGCTGCTGCAGGAGCAAAGTGTGATGCTGGGATGTGAGGCTGGTCCCTGCCTGTTCAACACACCCTCTGGCTCCTGAGTGGTGGGACAGAACGTGGGCAGCTGTTTGCTGGGGGCACAGAAATGCAAGTGCAAGCCCCAGTTTGTCAGCAAACAAACAATGCGAGCGCATCACCTGTCAGTATGGAAAGGAATCGAAGCGTATTAATGGGAGTTCAGGCAGTCTGGCAGAATTGGAAGTTCTGGGAGAAATTCTGAGTGCAGGAAGGTGAACTTTTAAAATGGTTTCTCTTTAGGCAAAACTGTTCACAACAATGGCTACATGTCAGGATCATAATCCTATCAGATATAACCCTGCCTTTATTTGGGCCAAAAGGTCAATGTTCTGTGACATGTGATAATTTCTCCAGTGCAGGTGTCACGCATTTGAACCGTATGATCACAGCTAGATTGCAGCATGAGGAGGTCAGAACCTCTCACAAAACATGTGTCAAAACATAACACCAAGAGTATGGTCTGTTAGGGGCTGAGTATGACAGAAGAGCTCTCAGTGTGATGAGGAAAAATACTGTTATCAACTGTGGATATGAAGATTGATTTATTGTATCTGTAGAATGAAAAGAAGACTGGTAAGAAAGGGAAGGTGGTTTGCTAGGATCATTGCTCTTTGGGAAATACCTCTTGCAATAAACATATAAGGTGAGTGCTCCTTCCTGGCAGCCTCTGTCTCTGATGCTGTTTGGTTTGCCTGCAGGCTGTATGAGCTGCAATGCTATCATTATAACTCAGACTTGACAGCAGTGACAGCAACTAATGTGTCATTTGACTGGGAGAAGGGGTATCTCGCTTGTTTTTTTAGACAAGGCAGGACTAGAAGTTCAGCTGCTTGATGGCACAGTGGAGTGCTTTTGTCCTGAGTGCCATGTCAGGATGAAACTGCAGTGCATTTATTGAGCACTGAATAAAACATTTTCCCCCTCCCTTTCCCCAGTGTTGCCGGCTAAGAAGTGCAAAGCTATCAAAATCAGCAATTAGTAGTGAGAAAGACTGGTAACAAACCCATGGCTTTTCTCTTCTTGCTTATTCTGACATGGTTTTAGTTATGTATTCATTATTTTCTAAATCATTATGCCACTTTGACAGTACTGCCAAATGAAGAGGCGGCAAAGCCCTGCTGCATCAACTTCCTCTTCTATTGTGTGTTGTAACTTTGGAGTTTTGCTGTTTTATTGTTCTCTTTGTGCTTACAGCTAAGGATTCCTGGATGATTATTAACTGGGGCTGCAATTCCAAAGTTTATCTGCAAACAGAACAAAGCAGTCAATCATACCCATTTGTTTCTCCACAGCTGCTAGATCTTTTACCTCTATAGTTTATAAATCTGTAGCTTGACTTGAATCACCATTTTCTTCTCTTGCTATTATTTATTACAGTGATTTATTATCTGTTATCCATTTATATCTGACTTCATACAAGAGCTCTGTTATTTTTAGCCTGGTCAGGGGAGAATTGTTGGGAACATGAGTCCAGTTTTGTTGAGATAGGTCCACAGATTTCAATGTAAGTTGGATCAGGTCAGTGATGCATGAGGCTGTGATGATTTTTATAGCCTTTCATGCAGCAGAAGCAGTTCTGCCCCAAACTGCTAAAATTCCTGTGCCCAGAGTGCAAAAATTCATCTGTGTTCTAGGATCTCATTAACCAAAAAAGTAGTAAAAGCACAGGACTGCTTCTCCCTCTAAATACAAAAGCAAAGCAATTTTCTAAGGTTTTCTCAAGGAAGAACAAAGTCAGTTTGTACAAAAAACTGTGAACCAAAAGTCCAGGAATCAGTGGGTGCTGTGGTCACGTTCTGGAAAGGACAAGGCAGATCTCTTTTGTCCTGTTCTGCTCCCATTCGATTTTCTGAATCAAGAAAGAAAATATGTCCAAACTAGAGAAAAAAAAAATCCCTATAAAATATAACCTAGTATTGAACTAAAGAAGTTCTGGAAAACTGGGGAATGGATAAGGAAATATTTACAGGTTTCCAAGTAAATTTTTTAGCTTGCTGAACTGTCTGCAAATATTTCATTTTACTGAAACTGCATTTCCATTAGATGACCTGGTGCTGTGTGATTTGGGTACATGAAATCTTCACTCTGTCACAGGCTGAGCCCCGGTGAGGCTGCAGTGCAAACCCGTGGGTGCTGTGTGTCCATCCAGGGGGATATCCTGCTTGGCCATGGATGGTGCCCCAGTGGGAGCCTGGGACTGGTCTTGGTGGTGGTCTCAGCAAGCAGGTGTGCTTCTGTTCGGGGTGAACAGAAGTGAAACAAAATATAGGTCAGCCTGCCTGACAGAGGATAAAAAAAGAAAGTATTAGCAAGATATCAGTATTGTGGCAAATGTACTTTGCATGGCACATGACTGAGCAGCAGCTCTTAGTTGGTACCATCACCCCTTTTGCTGGAACCTCTCCCACTCCAAGGCCTTCCTGCTTCTGGTGCCCTCAGCAGATACTTTAAATCTAAACCAAACAAACTTCTTTTGACAGAGGTTCACTTCTCTGTTGCTGCCACACAGACTGGTGTCTTACTAATTTTAATGTAAGACTGAGTTCTGCAGGGTAGTGAAAGGGATAAGGAGTTTAGGAAATACCACGAGGTCATGTTCCCCTTGAGAGAAACCATCCCCACACAGGTGCTGATGTGGGAACACCGTACCCCATGATGCCAAACAGGAAAGGTTTCTCCTTTCTCATGAGGAATTCTAATTTTGTTCGGGGGGATTTTTTCCCTTTTATTTCCTTTGTCCAAATGAAAGTAAAGCTAAATCTCAAGTATCTGCAATCCTCTGCAAAATATCTTGCTTTTATTTAACTGCTAATGCAAGAGAACTCTGCAGTAGCAGCATACCCTAAACAGAGAATTCTGCAGTAGCAGCATACCCTAAACAGCATTTTTACTGTAGTCCAGGTCCTCTGCCCTTCTTTCACATGTAATATTTGAGCAGCAGATGGAGCAAAGGACCAGGCAAATACTCTCTGGATCAATGTGCTTAAAGGAAGTGAAAGGACAGGAGGGACAGAGGAGAGTAAAACCACTGCAGGATGGTCCCTTGCAGCAAAGGGGATGATGATAACAAGAGCAGGGTGCATGGAGGGCAGGGGATGAGAGGGGGTGCTGCCAGGCACTGCTGCCCAGAGACACCTTTCCTTGGCCTGCTTCAGCAAAGTCGAGACAAACACTGTGCAAAGGGCAGCATTTCTATGAGTTTTGGAGCCCTGGCAGGTTAAAGGACAATGGATTATGATTCCCTCCACCCTAATTGCAAAAAATTAAGTGAAAACTCTCAGCACTTGGGAGAAGCATGTATTTTTGCTTGCATCTAGACTCAGATGATTATGAAGGGCTATTAATTTCTGTAAAAAGAAATAAAAATTCAGGGAAGATAGAAAATATCAAATATCAACTTTCAAGGTTAAAAACATAATCTGGAGAATAAAACCCTCAAACTTTCTTTTGTTCCTTGCATTTTTAAAAACTAGTGATCTTAAAGCCTGATACAAGATATTTAAGTGTTCCAATTTGGTAAGCTGAGGTGAACTTGTTGGCATAACATTGGAATAGGTTCCCTAGGTAAGAAGTCTACACACTGAAGGATTTTTTTGGATATAATTTTGGCGAAGATTATGCTCTAGTTAGTTCTGTGATAAGAATGGTGGGTTAGCACTGATTTTTATTGTGTTCTTCCAGCCTTACTGCCTCTTGAGTCCCTCCTGATTTGAAACAACTTCTTGTGCCAAGATCTTGCAAAGATCTTCAGTAGAAGGAAGAAAGTATTGATTTGATTTTCAGCTATGTTTCTAATGATTAAATAATTCAGAAGCAAACTTCTGCTCCAAATGAGAGAGAACACAATTGCTGCTGTGGTGAAGGGCCATATTGTATATGCACACTCTTTCTCATTAGGTAACTAAGCAGCATGAAAGTTTATGGTTTAGGTAGGATAATGAGTCAGAAATAAATGTGAAATTTCCCTGAGTCTACACAAAATACTGGCTGTCATATGTATTACAAAAAAAAAAAATCAGTGACATACTTCCAAGCAACTGCAAAGCTGTGTACTTTTAAATTATCTCCTAAGCAGCCACGGCTTTGGTGACTTATTGGTTCATATCACACTTACTTGTGTTATCACAATAAGCAGTGTTTTCTA
The DNA here is from genome assembly GCA_013399695.1 of Formicarius rufipectus. NCBI lineage: Eukaryota > Metazoa > Chordata > Aves > Passeriformes > Formicariidae > Formicarius > Formicarius rufipectus. The sequence goes on from VXAU01006054.1 coordinate 539,153, forward strand.
AGCACCTTGATGTTTCAATTGCAGACCTGATTGCAATTCTTTGTCAACCCATTTATATTCCTATTAAGTTTGGCTGAAAGGTGTCACATTTTTCGCTTTGCTTGAATTCAGTGCTGACAGTTACACCAATGAATTGGAGCAGTTATTTCATCTGCCGTCAGACACCCATGATATTGTACCCTGCTAGTCAATAAATTAAAAATGCTAAAATCTGCTTTCATTTTGCCTGTTGGCTGTACTTTGGAGATGTTTGTTGCCATCTCCTACCTGAAGATTGCATGGTGGTTTGCGTTTGATAGTTCTGCTCATACATTTGAAAAGTAGATAAGTAATATTGCAGATGTAGAACCAGATGAAAAAGATGGATATTAATAGAAATGTGGGTATGGAGGGTTTTTATGGATCTTGTCTTCTCAGAAAGCTTGTGTGTCGTATTCATGTCTGTGCCAAGTCCATATATTGATTAAAAGCCCATCTTAACCCTTACTCCATTTATCTTCTAATATTCATCTTTCATATGTGACACTTTTCTCTTAAATCTTATGCTGAAACGTAAGACAATTAAGCAGCCCTTAACCTTTTCATAGCTCTTTTAATAATGTCAGAACTCCCATTCATGGGTTTGATTTGATCTGGCCATCAAAACATCAAGTTAATAATGGGAAACGAAAGAGTTATCAACTTGAATTCTCTTGCCACATCTTCTGCTTTCACAGTTGCTGCTGGGTGAAAAACTGGCTGGATGACTGGTCCCAGAGAGTGAATGGAATTAAATCCAGTTGGTGGCTGGTCACAAGATATGCTCCCCAGGACTCACTGTTGGGACCAGTCCTGTTTAATGTCTTTACTCATTGTCTGGATTAAAGGATTGAATGCACCTTCAGTCAGTTTGCAGATGACACAAAGCTGGGCAGGAATGTTGATCTGCTTTAGGGTGAGAAGGCTCTGCAGAGGAATCTGGACAGGCTGGATCAATGGGATGAAGCCAATTAGACAAGGTTCAACAAGGCCAAGTGCCAGGTCCTGCCGCTGGGTCACAACAACCCTCTGTAGGACTCCAGGGCTGGGACAGTGTGTTTGAAAGGCTACCTGGTACACCTCAAGTCCTGTGTTCAGTTTTGGGCCCCTTGTGACAAGGCAGCCATTGAGGGGCTGGAGCATGTCCAGAGAAAGGCAACAGAGCTGGGGAAGGGTCTGGAGCACGAGTCTGATGAGCAGCTGAGGGAGCTGGGAGTGTTCAGCTGGAGAAAAGGAGGCTCAGGGGGGACCTTATCACCCTCTACAACTACCTGAAAGGAGATTGTAGCTGGGTGGGGGTTGGTCTCTTCTCCCAGTTAACAAGGGACAGGGTAAGGGGAAGTGGCCTCAAGTTGTGCAGGGAAGGTTTAGATTGGATATTAGGAAAAGTATTTTCTCTGAAAAGGTTGTCAAGCATCAAACAGGATGCCCAGACCAGTGGTGGAGTCACCACGTCTGGAGGGATTTAAAAGGCCTGTAGATGTGGGGACATGGTTTAGTGGTGGACTGGCAGTGCCAGCTTAATGGTTAGACTCGATTTAGAGGTCTTTTCCTCCTTAAGCAGTTCTATGGCTCTATGGCAGTAACTTCATCTGTTTTTAATATGGCAAATTTGCTTGTTGAGTGTCATCAAGTGCTATCAGACCACTTTGTAATATTCTGTGACTTTAGCCCTTTTATTAGTTATCTTTAAAAATTATTTATTAGCATGTGAGATTATTTGTAGAAATGTGTTTAAGACTTTAAGCTGATGAATAAAGGATTTCCTTGGACTTTTCATAACACTGCTATCAGGCCACTAGACTGCTCTGCCTGCAAGACTGGCATTAAAAAAAAAGGATTTTTTTTAAGATAAGAAAAATTTTAAAGAGGCTGTGCCATGATGTTTATGAAACAGCTGTTCCTCCATGGCAGCTGTTTATCACAATAGATGGAAAGGTTGCATTTACCTTGGACCCCTTTCTGACCTGCTCCAGCCACTCACTGTGTCTCACCATGAGGTGTAGAGTGCATGGTACCTCTGTGGGTACCCTCACTGTCACACTGTGTGGCCCTGGCACTGCAGCTCTCCCATCCTGATGGATTAGCTGCATCTGTGCGTGTCTCTGTCTGTCTGCTGTTTCCTACTTAGTGATAATAGGTGCTGATGAGCTGCAGAGTCTCTGATCTGTGCATAATGTTGCCTTGTTTTCATTCAAATGTGTCTGAAGAACAACTACTTCACAGACATCTATGTGCATACAAATCTGCTTGTGGAAAGGTTTGCAGGTTGCAGATAAAACAGGGAGAAAAGACAATCAGATCAGAACAGTCTGACTTCAAATGCACGTGAAGAGTTAGGATATTTTAGGATCCTGCCCTTTGTCCGGGCATCTGTTTACCACTCTTCATGGGAAAAAAATGGGCTTTTAAAGAGGCTGCCCAGCTGATGTTAAGCTCGAGTAGAATGTGAAACCTGTTCACAACAGTAACTATCTTTGAAGCAGCAGCCTTTTATTTTTGCAGAGACTGTGATGTCCCACCCAGGCTGGCCCACAGGGGGCAGATCATGAGAAGATTTAGAGACCTAAAGGAGTAGGCAGGACCTTAGTGGTTTTGAAGGGAATAAGAGTTAATTTTCAGTTCCTATCACTTTCATACCAAAACCCTGTTATAAATTTGCTCATGGATTGTGTGTACCTGCATCTGCCACAAGAAGGAAAACTATTCCTGCCCAGACACTGCTTTGAAAAGGAAGCAGCCCTGGAGATTAAATATGACACAGCTGAAGGACAACAACTTTTGGCCTTTCTGCTGGGCAGGTTTCATTAACTTTCCAGAGAGCATCATGGGTGTTCCTGTCTGAAGGTCCTGATTGCATTAACAGAATTCTTGCACAGGCCAAGAAATAATGTATGTAGTAATTGTGTGGCAGGGCGTGTGGACAAGTACTGGGGGAAAGGATGAATGAGAGTTGGCATTTTATTCCTGTTCTGGGCCACCTGGACCTTTCATACACCTCCAGGCTGCCAGATATTTTGAGATGAGTGTTCCTTGTAAAGGAAGGGGGCTTTATTTCTGTAAGTCTCTCATGCAAGCCATGTTGGGACTGGTCTTCTCTCAGCATGGGCTGATTAAACTGTTTGGGAGTTCAGGATCTCCTTGAAAAACCAAGTTTAGACAAGACACTGGAGAGAGCAAAATCTGCTTAAGGATGCCCTTGCTTCGTGTAGGCATTTATGTGATATTATTTCCACCGTGTCACTGCATGCACTGGCCTGATTACTTCAGGTGCCTGGATGCTGTAATACAAATGTGCAGCATTTAATTCTGTTGCTTGGCATATTTGCTTTAAAGAAGACTCAGAATTAATTTCCCAGTGTCACTGAAGGCCATAAATAATATGGAATGTGTCAGATGTAATTAAGAGAAATTATGGTGAACAATACAAACTCAGAAATAGACATTATTTGTAAATAACTTTTGGCTAAATTCATAAGTATCTTCATCAACAATGATAATTTCTTATAAGTGGATGAACTGTAATTTAATTTTCTTAGCAGGGCTTGCTATTCCTTTGTTTGTAGAGTCATGTGGAATCAAAAGCAATTTCACACAACATTTTTGAAAGAACAAGATCAATATCTAAAATTTTATCTTTCAAAATATTTTAACACACTTTTCCAACTATTAATTGCCCAAACTCATCATGTGGCCAGAGAATATTAACTTTAGTTTGTACTCAGGCAAAGCCACTTTTCTATTTGCCTAAATGACAAAATTTCCTTGGTTTTGTGCAGAGTTGAATCTGAAGCCCGAAGGGCAGGACTGGTGGGATAAAGTGCTGCAGCTTCAGCTGGGAAGCAGCTTGGTCTGTGCTACTCAGCCTCAGAGCAGAGCTTTGCCATGGATTTGAAGGTGTGCTGGATGGGTGGGATTGTGGTGCCTCCTCCTCGATTTGGCCAACTGGGTCTTGCGGTGCCATCAGCTCAGGCTGCTCACGGTGATTTGGATTTCATGTTGCTTTTGCATTGCAAGTGAAGCACAGGGTTTGTAGCACAGGTGTCAAGGAGGAGTTTATAAAGCAAGCCCTGTTCTCCCACAGTTGTGCACTGGTAAATCCATCCTCTCCGTGTGCCTTGGTGGCTGTGGCTCTGGCAGCAAGCTCAGGTGAGGATGCTCTGTGTGCTGAGCCTGCCACCAAGTCTTGACATGCCCTCTCAGCAGTGCTGCTGGCACCACAGGCAAGGTTAGAAAGTTGTTTGCTGGTCATGTTTTCCAGTCACAATTCCCACACCTATGCTTCTAAATAAGAATAGCATTTGCTATGTTTTCACTGTTAGAAAAGATGTTTTGTGGCTTCTGCTTGCTGTCAGTGCAGTGCAACCACAGTGTTCCTGTGGCTTTCTGGCCAGACAGAGGAAGGTTTCTTCTAAAAACAGGGTCCTAGGTGGGGATTGGGGTTTTGCAGGCCTTGATGTCTCTCTTCCCTTCTTACCATATTTGAGCTCCTCTTTCTTTCCCCATCCCATTCTGAAACTTGCAGAAATAATGCTTTGCATTCCTCTCTCTCCAGCCCTCCATTCCCAGCTGAAGTAGGGTCCTTCCCTAGTCCCCCTAGTCTTATGTTTCCAGCTTGTAGGGGAAGGAACCACAGTTTCAAAAGGGAGGAGAAGGGAAGGAAAGTGACTGTTGTAGGACTGGCACAGAAAAGTGGCATCAGACCCTGATGAGTAGGGTCCCAGGGGCTGGGAGTGGGATGGGGTGGCTGTAGCAGGAGAGAGCTGACCTCTCTGACAACCTTGCACATCTCCCTCTTCTCCCAGAGCAGGAAGCTGTACCAGTTTGAAACAGTTCATCTCAATGTCTTCTGGCAAATGCAAAGGAAACAGGCTGTGCTTTCCCACAGGCAGCATCCTGGCAGCTGCCTCCTTCACCTGTGCCCTGTGCAAGCTCTGTGTGTGTCAGCTGTTCTGCTGTAAAATCCTAATGGAGACATGGTGGGGCTGCTCTTTGCTGGGAGAGGTCAGTGCTGGATCCACCTTCCTGTGGTTTTCCTCATGATGAAATGACAGGGCTGGGTCTCCAAAACAGTGCAGTTGTTCTGCATTAAAGCAGCACTGGGGTTTGGCAGCAAAGGTAAAGCCTCAACTGGAGCAGAGACCTGCAGCTCCTTGTGACTTTGCAGAGAGCACAGAGTGCAAGACAGAGCATCTGCTGCTGTCTAGGAAATAGCTCTGTGTGATGGAAAGTCTTTTATCACTGGGGAAAAAAATAAAAACTGTATAAATAACTGATGATACTGAGGAAATCTGAGGTGGAAAGGCAGAGCAAAACAGAAAGCTGGTGTTAAGATTGCAGTCTGGTCCATCTAGGTATTTGCATTCCAAAGTCATATATTGCATTTATTTTTCTACCTTGATTTAGAGCAGTTATTGGTATGCAAACTGATCAAACTGTGATTTACTTATTATGTAGGCTGGACAGCATCTAGTGCACACAAGGAATAGCACAGAAATAATCATGGTCAGTGCTGACATTCCTTATCCACTTGCTTGAACTTGAGATAATATGGACCTTTTCAGAAATTTTGTGTGTGCTGATGTAATTAGAGGCCCAGTAATGTAGCTGGACTATATGGATGTTTTCAGCTGGACATTTCTGCATCTGAGAGCTGTACCAAGCAGGTTTGTGACTTTTTAATGGTCCTTTTCTGCATAGGAGTTACTTCCTGAGGATCTGGAGAGCTACTTTTAGCATTAAGAGCTGAATAATAGGTCAGATGTGCAGAACAGTAAAGCTAAACAAGAAAAGCAGAGTTTGGTGAATAATTAAGAAAGTAATGTAAAATTGCTGAGGTTTTTTCTCTAGTTTTTTTTCCTGGAAATTCGTTGTTTTTCATAGAAGTATAAATATTCAGGAAGTACTAACTAGCAGAGGAAGGGCATGCTAACTTTTTTCTCAGAGACCTGAGGCTTGGCACAAGGCAGTTTTGGGTTAGGGAGAAGATAAGAGAGGTTATCGACATGAGAGATTCTTTTTAGTATTTGTTTGCTGAAAATCATTGAGAAATGCCAGTAAATTCTTCCCTGTGAAAAGAGATTTCTCTCAGCTTAAGGAATGGGATGAAACTTTTTGTTTTTCCCTCAAATCCCATCTATTTTTCGCTCAGCCCTTTTGGCAGCTGCAGACTCTCTTATTTACCTGTTAGCTGAAAAACATCTTATCTGTCCATTCTTAGGTTTTGTACCTGAATTTTTGTGCCATGGCCAACAAGAAGGTGTAACCAGTTGTGTATGTGGTGAGTTCTTGCTCATGGGAGTCTTGCTAATAGGAGACTGCAGAGACTGGAAGTCAGAGGGGCCCAAATTTCATTCAGTGTTCCCCATAAAACAGTCTGGCCTCTGGATTTAAATAGGCATCCAGAAATCTTGTTCCAGTTTTCATTCTAAGGTCGTAGACCTTTTGGGGTTGGTCCAAACCCTCTCCTATATTTTTCCACTGTGTATATGTGTGAAGGGGATGAGTTGTGAAATCTTAGTAGGGGATTAGGATTGAGAAGTTCCATTTCATTTAATGACCCAGAATATTCCTGTGCAGTAGCTGAACTGTGTTGAAACTAGAACATTAAGAAGCGGGCATTTAAACTAGTTATTAAGATGTTAAGAGCTATTGAAACATCTTGGATTCATTGCTTTTTGGTAGAGTGGCTGTGAATCATTTAAACACTGAGGTTCTTTATTTGATGTATTTTTTCTGATGGATCACACAGGGCTTTTAAACAAGGGCATAGTAATGCTGGGAACAAACTAATTTTCCATGGTCTCTTGTTGAAGTTTCTCAGAACTGCTGAAAGGTGCTGTATTTACACTGGCCCAAATACACATCAGCAGGGAGAGGGAAATGAAAAGGATTTATTGTATAGTAGTTTATCAAAGGTCAAGTATATAAAACAAATTCCTTTTTATTTTGAGTAGACAGAAATAATCTCAGTAGTAGTCTGAACTTTCTTGTACCAAAAGACACTTTTTCTCCATGTAAAAGACATAAAAATGTCAATTGAAGGCAGGTGAAGAGATTTTTCTGAAGAAAAAAAAGAAAAAAATCACCAAATCCTGCACATCAGCCTACTTTCTAAAAAGGTTTGATTGTGAACAGTGTATAAATTTTATTTAATATAATCTTCTTTACTTTTATCTTGTTCTGTCGACCAGGGAAAAGACTAAATTGTGCTACTCCTGCATTACTGGAGTAATGTTCCACTGCCCCAGTGGAACATTTCACTGACACAGAGCTGTGGCTCTACATCTCCATTGCCTCTTGACAATTCAGAACAGGAGTGAACACCTTCCTTTGGATGGGAGAATGAAAGATAAGCATTAAACACAGGAAGAACCACTGGCTAATGGTAAAACTGATCTCCCAGCCTTGTCTTGGCCACACTGGGCTGTGCGTCCTGGGGCCAGCCAATGAGTTGTCCATGCCTTGGGCTCCACCATGTGAAGAAGTTGCTCTACTGTGTCGGCCTTTCAAACCCCCAACGCTGATCGTGGCTTGAGACGATGAATGTGTGTTGGTGCAAACTCTTCCTTGGCACTTGCACACAAAATCTGCCAGTCTGGAATAATAATAGAAATATTTTTTTTTTGTGGGCTCGCTGATCTTATGATATTCTTATGTCAGTAACAATGTGTGTTCGAGCTTTGAGGATTCATATCTAATGTTTTGAAGAGGAAACGAGGCACACATAGCCAAGTAAGATTATTCAGCCCAAAGTGTGGCATTGCAGCTTTGTGTTAGTACATTTGGACTTATATAAAGGCAATATAACTTCAAATTCTCCTACAAATCCACTGAAAATGCATTATGGTGATGACAGGTTTATTTCACATTTATTCATGAACATGTTAATGATGTGCACAGTCCCTGAGTGGGTTACCCAGTACATACATATGAAAAAATGGATTTATTCCCCATACTTTGATGTGAGAGTGAGTTGATAGAGGAAGCTGAAGGCTGTGTCCACCAGCTCTGCAATTCTGATTGTGCATGAAGATCACCCAGATGTACATGCATGCTCATTTATTTTCCTTCAGCCCGTAAGACTATGCAGATAAGTAAAAATATTAACAGCACAAATATATCCAAGCTCTGTCTGTTATTCCCTCACTTATGGCAGGAGAAAGCTTCAGATCTTATGGACATGTAAAATTCCCATGGCCAAGAGCCTCTAGAAACTGTCAAATGCACATGCCTGAATGCAAGAGACCTCCTTCCCATACAAGATTTTTGCTTGGTTTAGGGCTGAATGAAGTTTTAAAATTTGTTCTTCTGCTTCCACCCACTTTGCTGGTGTAGATTTATTTTCCCATTATATGTATGATGTTCAATGCCATTGTAGTGAAAACCTCAAAGGACAGAAGTTGGCCAAGGAACTAGGAACTTAAATGAAATAACAATCCCCAGGACTTTTCACAGGTAATAGTTTGAGGGGAAGAAGTGCGCGGTGGTTATTGAAGCCAACCTGACTTTCTGTTCCCTGATTATTTTTCTTCTCAGTGTACATGTGTTAGAGCTGCTTAGGGTCAGTATTCTCAGTGTGACTGGGATCAGTCTCCCAGCTTGGAAAGCAATTACTCCTTTCATTTTGTTTGGGATATCACTGCTGCTGGCAGGGAATGAAGTTCAGACTGGCTTTGTTGGAGGAGTTGAAGGTCCAGTCTTCTGCTGAAATCTCCTTACTAGTACAGGCAGATGGAATTAGCGGTAGGGAATGACATTTTCTTGCTGATACTGAGCCAAGGTGCCCCACCTGCCTTGGATGTCTGCACTGAAATGCAGGTGGGGTAAGGCAGCTGCTCACAGGTAGTAGCCTGTGCATCTTGACAGAAAGGGCTTTTGAAATGGTTTCTGGGGGGAGGAAGGTATGTTTTGCAGCTCAGTGTTAGCTGCAGGAAATGTGGGTGAAATAGTTCGCCATGTGTGAAGTTTTAAATGCTGACTTGATGCACTGCAAGAAATAGGCGAAAATCCACCATGGGTGGATTGACAGCTATTTATTTTAGGAGCTAAAATATGAATCTTGAATGTTTGTCAGATGTTTTGCCCCATTCTTGGTGAAGACATACTGTTTAATCGATAAAAATGAATAATTTAAATTCAATATCTTCCTGTCACTATCAATAATACTTTTGTGAGTGATGTATTACTATTGTAATTCAATTTGTCAGACACCACCAGTTTTACATGACAGTTTGTTAAAATTTTAAACTTAATTTACTATAGGCAGTTGACTCGGGCTATTTGAATTACATTGATGTTTTATCTTAAAAACATTGATTTTCCTTGAAGTATCTTTTCTGCCTTTGTGTTTATTGCATTAATAACCGGGGAGAGGAAAACTGCAAAAGCAAGGCACGAGCAGAGCTGTAGCTTCATCCCCCACCACCCAAGCTGGTTTTGTAAAAGCAAGGACAGCCTGGTCAGTTCCCAGGAGGTGACTGCTCTCCAGGCTGTGATGCACTGGTTCTCCTTCTGCTGGCACATTCCTTCACATGGCTCATGCTTCCCTTTGTGTCCAGCCTGCTCAGGGACCTGCCCTGGCTCACAGCCTCAGTCTTTCTGACAGCATGATGTCTGTGTGGAGCAAAGGAAAATGTCCTGGCCTCAGTAGAGCCTCGTGGCACGGGATGCCACAGTGCTGTACCACCAGCAATTTTATGGCCACAGGGGATGAACCTAACCTCAAGAGACAAAGACACAGTTCATCTCCTGGGCATATGATTGGTTTTTTGCTTTGTTAATTCACAGGTCTAATTACTTTCTGCAGAAATGTTTGGACTGGTGGTTCCCCTCATTTCTTCTCTCTCCATTTGCAGTATTTTACCTTTTTCCACTGGTTGGCTGTCAGCTGCTGCTCGCCTCCACCCTCCACCTTTGCATTCATCTGTTACTGGATTTGAGGAGACTGTGCCTGCTCAGTAAATCAGGTTCATTGTATCTGGATCTCCCATATTTTGCAGAACTCCTTGGACAAATAAAGCCCACTGTGTTTAAAAAATAAAATGGGTGAACACCAGAAGATGAAAAAGCTCTCAACTTGTGCTCAGGCATTTAGGGAAAAGAGATTCTGTTTAAAGGCATTATGAATAATAACACATTTCATGCAAATAGCCAGCTTTTGAAAGAGAAACTTTACTTCCTAAAGCATTTGGTTAAAATGATTGATGTTTTTATCCACTGCATAGAAAGGAATAATCAAACGATTATAGTAATCCTGATAAGAAGGTGGGAGGGACAGAAAACATGGCAGTCAGGAGCTGACTCCTCCTAAGAGAGGAAAAGGCACAGCAGGACTGACAAAAGCGTCCTTTGAGGATTTACAGCGTGTGGTAGCTCCTGTTGACTTTTTCCCCCCACTTTTTTCTGGTGCCATAATGCAATCCAAGTAATTTCATCCTGGAAAAGGAAAGTAGAGAACAGCAATTGGATGGCTGCAGTGATGCTCTGGGGCAGGCCCTTTGATAGCAGCAAGATTTGTATCTCTGTGTGGGAGTGGGCACGCTGGGAGAAATGCAGCCCCTGCTGAGAGCAGCACAAGGGCTGCGCACCACTTACACTGCTCTGTGCTCATTTTTTCCCACATGTAGGTGGTTCTTGCTCCCTCTATGCTGGGGTAAATTTCTTCAGCCACATTCTTGCAGAAATAACATTCTCCCTGGGAAGTTGAATGCTCCAGTTCTATGTTAGAAACATTATTGTGTATTAGTTTTACAAAAGGAAAAATGACTGCACTGAGTCCCATAGATTTTATTTCACCAGAAACATAATCTCATTGTTTGGCTTGATGTTTAGGAATTAAAGGCCAGCGAAAACAGCGGGAAATGGGCAAAATGAGCATATGCCTGTGCTTTTCATATTTCATCCCTGCTTATTATTTATATGCATGTTAGGTGTTGTTTTTTTTTTTTTTTTCCCAGAGCAAACTGGAGCATTATTCATGCACCAGAATCCCAGTTGTCAAAAAGATGATGATTGCCCAAGAGAAGACACAGGTTTGGGCATGAACCAACTCATGGATGCAGTCCTGACAGTACTGGGAAGGCACAGGGTGATATCAGCCAGGAGAAGTGACTTGCTTGTTGTGAGGCTCTTTGTTGTCTCTGAGGAATTAAAGACAGGGACTGGGAAGAGCGAGTGGGGCTCTGGGATGGTTTTCTTCAGAGAGTGAGTGTCGGTATGGGAGGAAGATCTTTGCACACGCGGCCCCTGACACAGAGGAGAAAGGGGGGAGAGTTGACAGTAACCTCTGCTGCATTAAAGTGGGGTAGGAAGATGTTTGCTGTAGTTCCCCAAAGGGAACTGAGCAAAGATGCCAAAGAAACGGTGTTGCAATGGTTGTCTCACACACCTGTGATGGTGCCTGCTTGTACCTGACTTGGGAAACTCTGGTGACCTATGCTGTTCCAGTGAGCAAAGCACCACGGAGAAGGGGCAGAGATTGTGTACTCCAGGCTGTGTGTGACACTGCAGAGATAGATGTGCTGTATGCCTGCAGAAACTCCAGCCCCTCGTAGAGCTCTGAGGGCTGACAGTCAGAGAACTGCTACTGGGGGCTGCGAAATTGTAGATGTTGGCAGCTGCCTGTTTGATTTCTGTGCTGATTGCCAGGGGCAACACTGGCCCCCAGCCTTCTCCCTGAGAACTCATCAGCAGCTACATTTTCTGCTTTTTACTAATACCACAGTCATTTTCACAGCATTCCACTGTAGCTGCACGAAGAGTGGTGTATGAGTTCAAGTGCGGGGAAAAAATACAGCAGCAGCAGGAGTGGCTGAACTTTTTGAAAAAGAAAGATGCCATTTTTCATGCAAATGTTGTTAGTAATGAAGAGCAAGGGGAAAGGAAAAACAGAACATACATCACGCAGAGGCAAAATTGTTTCAAAATAGAATATTTTTCATAGGTTGCCAGGAGGTGTTGGCTTCTGTTTATAGTGGCTTGGTGATGTACTGGGAGTCACTGCACAGAGTGCAAGCTCAGGACTGAGCAATATCACTGCCTAGCATAGGATGTCTAATTGCCACATCTCTGTTTCTAAGCAGAATATGTAACTACTGCCAGGTGACCAACATGAAAAGCAAAGGAATAATAAAATCCACCACATGTGTAATGAAAGCTTGAGTTTAATTTCAGTGTATATCATTTGCAGTAGATGCTTTCCTCTGAAATAGGATGAAAACTGTTTACTCTCTGTAGCAAGAATATATTAAGGGAAAGGTGATTAAGGGCTTGACTTGCCCTGTAAGTCAGGGATAATAATGACTATTTCACTGTTGTCTTGTCAGCTTTTATAGGAATGAATTCTTTTTTTTTCCTTGTTGTTTCAACAGTAATGAAAGATTCTGGCCTGGGGGACTTGGGGGAATTGAGATTCTCTATTTTGCAAGCCACATACTTTTGGAAGTATGAGGTCTGGTGCCACTCAGGTTCGTGAACAATACCTATACTGTTTTCCTTTTGTTGTTGGTTGGGTTGACACTGGGTAGAGGTGGGAATGGGAGATGACAAATCAAATTGCTATTAAGCTGTTTAAATTCTGTTTGATGTTCTACAAAAACTTAATTAGCTGAAGATGCCCATTTTGGTGTGTTCTTGAAGAGCTGACTTTCAGAGTATGATTATTTCAGTGGAATTAGGAAGAGTCTGCTGCACACATATATCTAAAAATCTTTGTATGTCTGGCCCTGCTGGAAAAAGTAGGGCTTCATGTTAGGAGTAGTTGAAGAAACAGTACAGAGGGCTGCTTTGGATGCACTTGTAATCAGAATTTTTTAAGTGTTATTAGTGAATTTAAAATGTAAATACCATACCAGTTTTAATTACTTTGTGATTTAATATGGACAGGATTTATTGCTGTGTTTTGTGACCTATGATTTATTTGGTTTACTGCAGCATGCCTAATAGGAGATCTCATGGTGTAGTGCAAGAAAGAGCACATGTTGCTATAGTAATTATATTCCTAAATCTTTAAATCTCCCCGTCTTATTCATTAACTTCTAAGATTTCTACTTCGGGTCTTATTGGTACATACATGAAAGGCACCAAGTCAAATTCACTGCAAAATTAAAGCTGCTGAAGCCCCAAGGCATTCTGATCCCTACAGAGTTCTGTTACAGTGCCAGAAGTGGCATCTGAGGGACTTCTTGCTAGGGGCTCACACTAGTATTTGGAATGGGCCCTTCAAACACCTCTTTAGATCAACAAACCTCTCTGGCAAATGTTGCATCTCAGAGGAGTCCTCACACCACTTTAGCTTTTGCCTGAGGACAACAAGATGTCTTTACACATGGCTGCAGCCAAGCCTCCCAGGCACAGAAGCCTTAACGCCCAAAGCTGCCCCATTGCAAGCTCAGTAAGTGGCCTTTGGCTTCTCCATTGCTCTTCTGTGCCCCACCATGAGTGTTCTGGAGTACCAGGAATGCAGTGAGTGATGCTGTGATGGCACAGCAACAAAGGTCAGTGCTGCCTGTTTCCTTCCAGCAGCTCACAGCCACCCTGGGGACTTGATGAGCATTTTGTCCTCCTTCCTCTCTGCTCTCATTGCCCAGATCACCTTAGAGGTGCTCAGACTGGAGTGTGTGAGCTCTAAACTGTTGGGATTTGGTGGGGGAGCGAGTGGTTATAATTTAGGTGAGAAGCAGCCTATTGACCCCCTGCACTCAGTGAGATTTTATAATCATTGTCTGTGATTACCTGGTTACAGAAACAGCTGTTAAGCATATATTAATCTTTTGTATAACACTGGGAGAATTCTACCATAAAGTGAGGATGAGGATGTTTTGATGATGCTCTTGGCAGACCATTTGAGTTCTGCAATGATCAGGCATTAAAGAATGTGACTTTATTGATCTTGAGATTGAAAAACAAAGGGCTTGCTATCTTGCAGTCATGAATCATTTCTCCCCAGTTTGTGAACTGGAACCCTGTGGTTCAAATTGGTGGGATTAGGTTCTTTCTGTAAAAATGAAATCTATTCCAGCAAATATCTGTTCAAGTGATGGGTGAATATATGGAAATACAAGGTCTGTGTTAACAGGCCTTGTGTTTTCTTCCAGTCCTTCATAATAAGAATACAGACAAATCACCTCTTTGTCTTCTTTCCCTCAAACACCTTCTGAATGCAAGGAACTGTCCTCTCAGCTAATGAGGTCTTTGAAAAAGACAAAGCCCTAACCTCTAGCACACTTAATTGAACAATAGTATCCAGGGAAAAAACAGGATCCGGTCACTTCCTGGAGAACCAGTACCAGCATTGAGGGTTTCATGTTGTTCTGTGTTCCCTTAAATTTTCAGTCTTCTGAGCAGAAAAAAAAGAAAATAAGATGCACAACTATTTCCATGAATAGGCATTATTTTGCACTGCTCTAATTTTCTTTTTAAAGCCATTTTTGGGAGCCCATGATTTTATCCCTTTCCTTTTCCACATTTTTCTCTCAGAAGAAAATACAAGAGGACACTGCTGTAGTGTGACCCACCTTGTGCAGTGAGCCACAGTGCTCACATGTTACCTGCACAGATCCTTCTCTGGTGTAGCCATGCAGAGGACATTTCAGTGCCACGTAGGACTGGAACTGCAGAGCTTTACTGACTGATAGTCTTGCTATGTTTCCTTACCTCTAGGACTGGCTTGGTGTGCCCATCTCTGAGTCACAGGAGGTCCCAGACATTACGTGGCCAGAGTCTGGGCTGTTGAGAAGGCCAAGATATGCCCACATGAGTTCTATTTCATAATTCACCTTTCAGATCTAACACCAAACCAAGGATATAGATTCCATTTTGTTTTGACTTCTTCCTTTGTGCGTAGGATGTGTAACAGAGAGTCCTTCACCCTTATAAAGGTCTCCTTTGCTGTAATGAATGCTTTTAAAGTGCAGCAACTTTCCTTCAGCAACTCTGGATTAAGGATAAATATACTGATCTACCTGTCTCCCCCGCCTCAGCAGGTGTATGAGCAACACTTTGCAGAGGAGATAAGGCAGAAAGCCTTTAAGAGCTACATAAACCTAAAGGTGGCCCCTGATTTATTGGGCTCCTTGAACTTTAATGTAGCCAGCTGTAAAAATTTTTCAACCTTTGTGTTTGAAGTGATACAGTAAGAGTATGTTTTGGGGAATCCAGATGGAAGTTTATTTGTCAGGCTGCAAAAGCCAAAGAGAATTAGGAATTAGATGCTCTATAATTTCCCCCCATCATTGGAATTTTTACAGGATGTTAAACCAAAAGGTGCATTTGGTGTGTGAGACAGTGATGTGAGGAAAAGCTTTCTCTGACAACTTTTCCTTAACTCCCCTTGTGCCCCCCTTTTATTTGGAAGGAACAATGCCAACTGATAATGAACTGCTTTCTATTCAAGGCTGCAAGTCAAATATTCGTTCCTCATTAATAATTCAACGTGACAAATTTATTACCTTGAAGGTGCTGTGAGACAATTAGACAATGGGAAATTGTGTCTTCCTTTCAGCCCACTTAATTGGCTTTCAAGTGTGACATTCATCAAAACCTTGACTTTTCATGTAAACTTTCCATTATGCAAGGCATGGTTCTGACACTGGAACTGTGAGCATTTGGCAAAATTCACCTGGGGGGGAGTAACTTCACGGGTTTTTTGTAACAGCAAAGAGAGCAGGAAGGACAGTGTGTGAGAGAGTCCAAGAAGCTTTAATTAAAGTCACCGGAGAAATTATCATCACTTGGTGGTTTTCTCGTGATGAAATGGCCTGTGATTGCAATGTAATTTTGGAGTTAGGGCTGTTTGCTGTCTCTCTCAAGTAGTGTTACAAAATTGCCAGTAAAACTAACATCTTTATTCAGTTCTTTCCCATTTTTTATGTATTGCTTGGGATGTAATAGAATGAATTGGTTTTAAATATAATCTTTTTGTACTCCAGGTATTTTAAAACACTTCACAAAGTAATGACATGTTGTTAAACAGTGCTAGAAAAGAGATTACCTTTCTAATAAGGACCCTGGGCAAGGAAATGATTTGAACACTGGATTTCATATTCTTGAACTTCTTTTCCAATGTGACTGCCTTCAGTATTGACCTTTAAAAGACTGCCATATGAGCTCTGGAGTCTGAGGAGTGGCTTTGACAATAGTAATTTATTTTGCAGCTGTTGCATGTATGTTTTCCATTTCTGACATTCACCCTCAGTTTTTGTTATTTACATGGCTTTCTATTTATTTATTTTTATTTTTTGTGTCCTGTAACTTATTTATGACTGCAGTCTTTCAAGGACACCTTTAAAAATGAAGTTGTTAGTTTCAAAGGTCTGATTTGTCCTTGTAAACTTAAACACTATTGAAAATAGAACAAGTAGTTTTAAGGTTGTGTAAAATTCAACAATCTTTTGATTCCTTTGCTTGATGATAATGAATTTGGTTTATTGAAAATGCTTGTGACTAGCAGCTTCTTCCACCTGCAATGTGCTTTTAAAAATAAATTGAAAAACTTTCATTAGTTGTCCTGTGTATATTTTCTCTGTTAGAGTGTGCTCATCCTGTGAGTGTTGTGCTTTCTCTCCTGAGAACACTGACGCACTACAATGTACTTTTCCAACTCTGAGCTGAATGTTGTTGTTGCTGCACTCACTCTCCTATCGTTTCACATGGTGCAATGTTGTGGCAAACAGCAGATACGGGGTGTGTGGGGGGGTCACATTAACATACGATTGCGCACAAGGCAAAATTAGGAATGCAGGCAGTGGAAATAGTTTGTGCACGTGCTGGGGTCATCTGTTGACATAGAAAAATTCATTTCCTTTACTGAAATGTATTGATTTATAGAACTTGCTGCTTTGCCTAATTTTATGTCATAGAATCATTTAGGTTGCGACAGACCTTTAAGGGCACTGAGCTGCCAACTGGGTGTAACTCAATTCTTCACCCCTCTTTGGGCTCAACCATCCAGCCAGGTTTTTACCCAGGGAGCAATGTAGCTGTCCAAGTAATGAACAGGCAGTTTCACCAGGAAAATGCTGTGGGAAATGGGGTCAAGACTTTACTGAAGTCTAAGTAGACAATATCCACAGCCTTTCAAGTAGGTCACATGTTTTGATTTGTGTTGCCAGTGAAAATCTGGAGTAACTGCATTGTCCTTAATGAAGGTACTGAATATGCAGAGACAAACTATCACCATAACAGAAAAGATGGGACAAATATTGAGATGTTCACTGGTAATTGTCCCAGCCCAGCAAGTCTGGTAGGTTACTGAGCAGCATTTTGCTGTTTGGAAGGTGGTTGGAATCAGAGGTGGTGACATTAATATCTTGAGAGCGACTTTCTGACTTAGCAAAGCTGAAGTTGACATTACTCTTATAGAAACCAGCATGTGTCTGTTGAGAAATGCTGAGCAGAAACTTCAAGAATATACAAGTATGTTTTGGCAGTGGTGTCTGTATGTTCTGCAGAAATGTTGTGGGTTTTGGTGACTGATTCACAAGGAGATGTGGATACCTTGATAATCAACCTCATGCCTCTCAGCAGTTAAAGCAGGCACAGTGTTCCACCTAAATATGTGTTGGCTTAATGCCTGGTTGGTTCTAAACCTGTATGATTTGTTTACCAACTATTTGTGCTTTATACATGAAGTAGTGATGCCAAGGAAGACTGTCAGTATCTGAAAGTGTCTTTCCATCAAGAGACGTCAAAACATCACTTGATTAGGGCAAGTGTTATTTACCTTACCTCCTTTAACACTCAGCCTCAAAGAGGTAAGACAGCATCTATTATTGACTCCATATGTTATGAACTTGCAATGTTAGTTAATATATATACCCTTGATGAGGTCTTGTTTTGCTTCAGAAGAAGGTTGAAGGCACCCCTGGATTGGTTTGGACTGGAGCTAGCTCTTTACATTAGTTACATTTCTCTGGGAGCCCAAGTCTTTTGCCCACAATGATATAAATAATCTGTACAAGAAACAGCATCTTTGTCTCCCACAGTCTGGTTCAGACTACCCTTGCCTACATTTGTCAGAGCTTTTCTATGTGTCCTTATTGTGTAGCAAACCTATTGAGGAGTTGATGAAGAGGAGTTCAGTCCGTCAGAACATTTGTTAATAAAAATAACTCAGTTTTGAAATAGGAGCATGAAATTTGGCCTGATAGAGAATGAAAACTGCATGAAAAATATTTATAATAATTCTCATACTTACAACAGCTTATTTTTCTTTTGTTAAAGAAAATGTCCTACTAAACAGTCATTTTCAAAAGCTTTTGTTGAATTAAACCATGATTAACATGCCAAAATCAATCTTCTTCCTTTCCTTTCAAGTCAATCAAAAATGTTCTATTGTCAACAAGAGAAGGGGCAAAAATGAAGGTCAACATTGCATCGGTCTTTTCAAAAAGCTCTGCATTGTAAATTATTTAGGTGCTCAAATCAATCCATTTTTTCTTTTCAGTGGTTGGACAATAAGAGCAAGATTTACTGCAGCAAGTGAATAATAAAAAAAGAATTAACAGAAAACAAACAAAAAAAACATTCACTTGGCAACCTTCTGCGTTAATCAAAACCTGAAGACTAAACTGAAAGATCGATATTTGGATTCAAGATGAAACATAGCAAAGTGTCCATTAAAAAAAAAATTGGAATAAAAAGAAACATAGGCTGTGTTAATCGAAAAGAGGCAAATACAAAAATCCATATAGTCTTTTGGTTATCTGTGATAAAATGGCCCCATTGGAGCTTGACAAATTACAGTATTTTTATGCACATATCAAAGTTCAACTTGATTGTCTCATATGGGGGAAAACACCATCTGTCTGTATTCTAGAAATAATCTGCATAATTGACTTCCAAACAAGCCTCAAAGAAACAGGCATCTATCACCTTAATTGTGACAGGCAGAATGTGTGTCCCTGCTATTTTATCAAGATAATAGTAATAGCACTGTGGATACCTGGTATCTTGTCTTGCTCTATTTCCCTCCCCCCCCCCCAAATTTGTGTGGGTGGGAACTGGATCCTTTGAGTTACAACTACTTTGACAAATTACTGAGGAGGCAGAATCACCTAGGACAAAAATAGCAGAGTGAGCCATCACTGAAGGTGGGGCTTGGTGTGAGGGACTGAAGGAAGTGACCTGCTGGAATTTGGAGAGGAGCACAGACTACTGCAGGAAACTTGTGAGAGGACAGCTGGAATGCCAATGGCAGATGCACAATGTGCATAATAAATCCAGTTATGAGGGAATCTGTTTGGGTTCTAAACACAGAGACCTTGGCAACTCTTTAGCAAGTGAAGGCATTGGGGTCATTCCTTGGGTTGTGTGGGCCAACGGGTGTTGCTCTGTACAAGCACTGTCACTCCCCAGTGGCCACCATGGGCTTGCATCTCCTCCCTGGTATACAGAGGACATGGACCTGTCTGGCAGTTTCATAGGGAACAGCTTTCAAAGAGCCAAGTGTTGCAAGAAATAGAAGTGGGGCACCAAAGCTGAGATGTTAAGGTGGGATTTTGCAGTGCATGGAGTGAATGGGAAGAAAAATAATGGGTTAAACTAAATAAAGTTGCGTTATACATCTCAAACAAAATTGCTTTATACTTCTCAAACAAAATAAGAGTTTAACGCTTTGCAGTGACTTATTGCATTTGTTTAACTCTTTTTTTGGTGGTGAAATGAGTTTAGGTAAGTCTACATGGGCCTTCTCTTTTCAGTTATGTTCCAGTGGTTTAAACTAAACTGCAAAAAATGGTCATAACCTGAAATAAGTATGAATTCAAGGTGCTTAAATTTAGTTAGGATTTGCTTCTTGGTTTCTTGACGTTTTGGTAACTCCATGATAGGGTCCACACATATATTTTGAACTGCTGTATTTTGTTTTTCTTCAGATTTTGATTTTAAGACTAGGTGGCTGTCTTTATAATCTGACCTTTTAAACATTTCACAGTCTGTAAAGAATTCTTTGTAATTCTACTCTAATAACTATCCTAATTTCTCCAAAACAGAGGTGCAAACTCAAATTCAGTGCTATGACATGCCAACAGTGAGCTTTGGCCTCCAAACTGAAATATCCTGGTGAGTCTTACTTGGCTCTTTCTGTGGCTGAAGGATTTTGATCTTGTGAACCGGCAGCAGAAGTAACTCTAGAATTTGAAACCAGTGGGTTCAGAATAATGGAAAATATTTCAGACTTGGCCAGTGGGTAGAAATCTTGCCACCAGTACCTGAAAACACGAGGGCACGGTGGCTGTTCTAACCTCTCTGCCGCATGAGTACCTAAGCGCCTCACTCCATAAAATTTTGTAATAACAACCCCTTTATGACTTACACCTGGTTATAACATAAAGGATTGATTAGGTCTTGAATCTTACAAGGAGGGTAGACAGCATTTAAAATATATAGCCTGACAATATATTTTCATAAGATGAGCCAACACATTCTCCTGTAAAGTCAAGCTGGCAAACATGGCTGGGGCAGTAAATAAAGGGGACTCTGGCCACGGCTGGGCACGTTCATGTTCTCCAGGCCATGTGTCTCCTCTTTGGAGCTAGGGATGAATTACAAGAATGAATAGTAACCCTTCCCACCATACTTGATTTTATTTATTCTCTTGGTCTTCTGTTGAAGGATTGCAAGGAAAATAGCCCACTCTCCCTCCACCTTCCATTTGGCAAGTTTATGTTAATGTGTCTCAGTATTTACAAGTGGGGCATAAACAACTGACAATTTTATGTTGCTAATAAACAAGGTTTTTTTGTAAGCAAAATGTTCTTGCATTATATTCAGAAATCCAATTTGGAGAAATGCACTTGCATGTAGGAAATAGCAGAGTTGTTGTGTAAATCTGAGCTGAAATACCAGATACTGTGTGCATACAAAACATTAAAGAAATTACTGAGAGAAATAAAATCAGCACCCGTGAGCATGGCTGAAGGTGATGTCTCCAGTAGTGTGGACGAGTTAATCAGGATGCTGGGGAGAGGATAATAATGAAGCAGACAGAAGTATGATGACACCATAAAAATCAGTTAGAAGACCTGAAAGCTGGTATTCTCTATACCAATAATCTTAGTCTGAGAGATTTTTTTTTTCTCCCCTACACTAGATGCTGAATTTCATTTTGCACATCTCATCTGTTTGGAAAGATTTAATGTTGTAATTATTTTTTATGTATGGCACTTTCATAAAGGTAAATTATTTCTTTGTGCATTGTGTTTTAGCACAAAGGTGGAAGGAAAAACAGAATAGGACTGTTGTAGTGTGTCACTTTTGTTTTTATGTATTCACGCATGTGTGTGCCCCTTTATACTATATATACATATATCACACAGTTGTAGAGGTATGCCGTGTCCGTGATTCCTCCAGATTTTCTTCCTAGCAATCCATGGGCCTTGTTTCTTATAGTAAAACTGTAACACTTCTGTCCATTCTGGATTCCCTTTACGTCTTGCTATGCCATGGGGTATGAGAAATTAGTTTTTATGTATGTTGGAAGAGTCTGTGATTCATCTGTGAGCAAGATAATCTGCTTGCAATGCAGGCAGACAGGAAGACTGGCTTCCCTGTGTCAGGATCACTCAGCAAAGCCTCACCTGATAATTGAGCAGCTAAGTGCCCTTGCGTATACTTTTCTAATTTCAATAAATGACACTTGTGGAGGTCTCCAGGCCCCCAAGCCTGCTGCTGTCATCTAGTCCCTCTGTGGTGAAGAGGCTCTGTGCCCTGCTGTGACCCCCTTCAGCACAAGGGCTCCTTAGGGGGTGCACCAGGCACAGGGGACACCCCACTTGGGCGATGAGCAGCTTCAAAGTTTGTTTACAAACTCCCTGGAAGCAGGAGTGTGTCTGCCCAGGGCGCAGAGCCAAGGACCAGGGGCACAGGGATCATTTCCAGGTGTGAGTCAAGCAACACCCTGAGAAAAAACCAGTCATGATTTGGCACTTCTTGTAGCAAATACTGACATGTGGTGAATAAAATACTCTGTGTTAGTTTAACGATAGGAGATCATCTGAGACTCTCCTTGCCTTGAAACTCTGCCTCACTCCACATGAGCTCCTCTGAAATATATATATAGTGCACTGCTGGCACCCAACAAATGAGTCTGTGGTTTCTTTTGTTTTATGGGGCTTCTTGTTGTTTTATGTTTGCTTGGTAGTATTAGAGATAGCCCTGTTTGTAGCTTCAGCTGTGTTAGTCGAGGTGCTCATCTGAAGCCAGACTACTGCTTGTTCTATAATAAAAAGAAAAAAACTTAAATTAGCCTTCCACTTCACAGCCAAAAACTTTGGAATGTGTTTTTTGTTGTGACATTTTTCCTCACTGCGAAAACTTAAAAGTTATTATGCTTTGATTCTCCTACTGCAGTTTGTATGTTTTTCAGGGTTGGGATCTGTCAGTTTTTTATTTGTTTCTAGAGCACTCTGTACACCTTAAGTCTAGTTTAAATAATGCTAATAATAAATAGAAATATTCCATTTGACCCAGATGACTTTTCTTTATTACTATTGCTACCTAAAGGGCTGTATATCCATTTTGCACATTGAACATATGGGAAATGATTTTATTTTTTCTCTATGTTTTGTGGTTTAATGTTGTTTTTGTTTTGCAATAAATCTGTAGAACCCCTGTAGGCTTTTTTTTCAGATTGCTTTAAAGTAATTTCCAAGTGTGTAGTCATTTGTTACAGAATAACGTTTGCTTAATTTGTAAATGTGCGTGCCTGAGGATTCCCATTTCTGCATATTGGTGGAAGAGTGAGACTGTGAGGCACAAATATCCACTTCAGTGCCACTTGAGTGTTCAAATGGGGACAGAATATCATAATTTATGTACTGGCATTTGGAAGACAACTTGCACGGGACTAAATCTGTCCTAACTCTTGTTTGGCAACACTACTATAATGGATGGCATGGTGAGGAGTGTAAGTCAAATGATGTTTTATTTCCTTTGTATGATATAACTCTTATATAAGGGCCTGGATCCGTAGCTCTACACCGTGTTTTCAGACTTCCATTTATTTTTCTAGCCCATTTCAATCTGTTCAGTGGATGTCACTGTGTTAGTGATGCAGTACTTTGCTTCTGTCTCTCTTGGTTTAGCTTTTGCTTTCCAACCCAACTGGAGTTAACTCCCTTGCTTCTTCAGAAAACATAAATCCTCAGTGGGCCTCAAAATTCTGATGTATACAAGTAAAATGCAAACTCATATTCCTCTGTAGCAAATCATATTCAATGAAGTTTGTGGTTAAGATTCACCAAGGCATGCAAATAACACATAACATGCCACTGCAGTGCTAAGTGCTACAGATCTTTTTTTAAAATTTATTTCAATGCTCTTTCCCTTGTTTCACTCACTGTTAGCAGATGTCACTCTGTTTTGGCAGGTTGCTCTAGTTAAAACTGGACATTTTTGATCTTTAAAGCTTTTCAATTCTTTAGTAATTCTGTTTTTTACATGGCAGGCAAAGAGAAGTTCAGAGCTCTATTATTTGAAGCCTACATCCAGTAGTATATGCTTTTAGTGTTTGAAAAACATATAGGATCTTGAATGTGAATTGAGCAAAATAATTCACAACACTTTGTTGGGGGTATTAAAATGCCAAAGGCACCTTAGAAAGCCATGCCAAACAGCACACTTTGAAGGGTACGGGCTTGCAGGTTCTTCCTTAATCTGCATTTTCAAAAACAAAGTTGTTTTCCAGTTTCTTTGCTGTGACAGGTCAATCTTGTGGCATTCTTATACTTCATTAACATAATGCAATGCAACTCTGGGAATGAGGTGTAATGATTCAACATGGTGAGATGCCATTGTGAGTGTTTAGAAACCAGCAAGTACTAACAAGCACCATTATGGCTCTGCAGTTAAAAAATGGTTAAACTTTATGCTTAGAAAACAAGGTTTTATAAGCTATTTCAGAAAATAGAACTTGGACTGCATTATTAAGTTGTGAGTGCAGTGTATTGAAGTCCATGAATTTAGATGAGATTAATCACTGCACTCTTTTCAGAAATTTCCATAGAATGTTTCACTTACCACAGCAGGAGTTGGATATTGAAATTAGTGGGGTCAAATTTTAGATTAGTTCTGTTTCTCCTTAACAATATTAATTAAATAACGAAAAATACAATAAAACCAGAATGCAAGCCTCAATGTAAATAATTAATGGCTACTTGTCTTCATAAGCTGTCTTTGTAAGAAACACTTGGTGGAGATTGTTAGACTTTCAAACGCAGTAAGACTTTCCTTCTATTGACTAAATACTATGTGGCAATAATAGAAAGCTGTAAAAAGGTTACCTGTTAAACAGGGGAGTACCACTGGGACAATTTCTTGGATGGTTGTACTCAGGTACTAAAAGCAGATGGGGCTGGTCATGGTGTAGATCAAATTTCCACAGCGAAGTTCTTGTCCCAGCCTTGGAGCCTCAAAGCTGCAGCTGGACTTCTCAGAGCTTCAGTTTTACACAGTGACTCTACCCTGACACCAGGGAGAGCCAGGTGTCGAATTATGGCCCACCAGGTGCCTTTAGTCACCATATTCACCCATATAACTGTTGCTATTCTTGGTAGGACTGTTTTGCTGAAGGTCACAGACTCTGTTACCTGGCTGTAGGTTACTGTGGGAAGGCAGCAAGGAGAAAGCTCATACAATGCCATCAGCTGCATTCATCATAAACTTAATAAGATAAGTTGTGGATGAGTTTGGGCAGGTATTAGAGAGAATCTTCCCTGCCTCTGTTCCTTGCACAATACCCAGTCCAGGAAAGAGGAGCCCTGAGCTGCACATGCGCTGTTTCACATTTACAGCAAATTTGTGCCTTGATAACCCAAATCTCGCTCAAGTAGGGGTGAGCTAAAATGGCTCTGCAATGCTGAAGGTCAGACTCATTACTACTCACTCTCCTCTGGCAAAAACTGAGCCTAAGTCGGAGGTGAAACTGGTGGATGTCTGGGTAAATAACCCCCCAATTACAGGTGAAGATACATGATGACCTTTTGACAAACTGGAGTTGCGTGAGTAGTGTCCTGCTGTTGACTTTATCCTGTCAAGTCTGGTATGTTCTGCTTGGTTATTATTGCTGTTGACAGTTATGTTATTGCAAATAAAATGTAGATACTGCAGCCCTATGACCTGGCAGTAGGACATTTTTTCCCTTGGATTCTCTGCAATTCTAAATGACATGAGTAAGGCCAATTAACATTTTCTCAGTGAAAAGTAAATTTGACCTGATTCCATATGCTTATTGTACCCATTGATACAAAGATTATATAGACTTTTGAGAGTGGAGGTAATTGCAGAACAGTTTCTTTTTGTCCAGCTGATAAGCAATTTGTGAAAATGATAAATTATTGCATGATGCTTAGAAGGCATAGGCACATTTCAAAGACTTCTCTTGTTTAAACAGCTTATTAAATTGTTAATGACTCTGGAAGTTCTGCATATTTTTATTTTAAAAGATAAACCTGTATGTGTACAGTGTATTTAATGATTAATTAAAACTTTAAATCACTTACTGCAGGCAACTGCTATAATATTGCTTGGGATTATGTGAACATATTTGTTTTGTCCTAGATTGAAACTTGGATAAAATTGTTAAACACATTATGTTAGCTACATACCATAAATTTTGCACACATTTAGCAAGTGGTATATTTTCCTTTGTCTGTTCACATCAGTTAAGTAAATAAGATCCTGGTTAGCTGAGGAGAATTACTCAATGCCTGAGCCTATTTGCATGACACATGGGATGGGAGAGCTGTATTTTGTGGAATACCAAAAGCATTTGATCTTGAAAAAGTTTTGCCTATGGCTTCTGAATATATATGTGTTTAAAAATTGAATCCAAGACTGGAATTCATTCCAGAGGCTTCAGTATTTGAATCTGCAGGAGAAACGAGAAAGGTGAGGGCAAAAGTACGTGCCCTGATTTCAGGTGAGAACACAGGCATCATGCAGAGTTCCCATTGCTGACAAGTGTGTCAGCGTGTGCTTCAATTTAAGCATGAGCCTCAATGTCTGCTAAAAAGGGCTGCTTGAAGCCAAGGGAGTGCTGAGCACAGGCTTAGTGCTGGCTGTGCAGCCGTCCAGCACCGCGGGGACCTTGCTGTGTCAGGAATCCTTCTCTGCCTCATTAGGACTGACACGGAGGCGGCCGAGGATCAGGCTTGACAAATGCATTCACATGCGTTTTGTGAAGAACTCAGGGTGTAGAAAAGGACCTAAGGTAATGAGTAATTACTTGGTCAAAGGTAATTTTACCAACTAGAGTAAAAATTATGTCTTTCAACTCACAAAGGAATGCATCTTATTTTCATTTACATCATTGTTAAATGCACTTCTTAATTTCAAGTAGGTTATTTTGCAGTCATTAGAGTAGGCTACTTGGCACTCTCCTGCTGTCACTCCACCCACATGTAAGAGGTATTTGCTCACCAAATGTAGGCTGAATAACAATGAGGGGTATTTTCGAGCCTTAGTATTAATATTTCAAATGTTTTTGTTTCGTTGTCTTACTTAATATTTTATTATCAGATTTCTACTCATTATGCATATAGCCCTATTCCCTATGTGGATTGATGAAGTTATGTTGCAGTAAATTGAAAAAGAGAACTATACATACAGGGTGATTTATTGGTAATATGAAATTCAGCATAAACCTGCAAATGCACTACCAGAAATCCCTAGCTATTTCAAAATTCATATTATGAGACAGACAATCAGATGCCCAACAAACTGAACATCTTGTACTCTATTAATCCTGCAGTGACAGATCCCTTGCATGCATTTAGCTTTCCAAATAATACAAACATATGTCACCATTTTGTTTTTATTGATTTTGGACTTTGAAAGTACAGCTACAGCACAAGGCATTATGAAGACATTTATTGCAGAGTTTTCTTTGATTTGTGGTAGTCAATTGAAATTGTGTCAAAGTAAAGTCTTTAATATTAAATATGATGAATTCCCTTAGGCCTTAATCCAGCAGAATCATCCAGCTCAAGGTGACTCCTGCCAGTGGAGCACAAGAGCACTGGGCTGGGGATTGCTTCCCAGAGCATTGTCCAGCAGCCTGCCAGGGCAGGGAATTGCAATTCCATTCATGCCATACAAAATATTCTCATTCACAAATATATTAAACTGAGACTACTTCCTTTCCTGCTGTTTCCGTTATTTGAAGACTGTTGCAGAATGTTTTACTCTGATACTTCCCCCCCACAACTAGTTTTAGTCTTTAGTCAGTTTTTGATCAAGAGGTTTTCTTTAATGACTAATATAAAGGCACTGCCTATCACTCTTCTCAGCCTTGAATATTCTTCAGGGCTGGCAGAGTTGCACTAGTACCTCTGGGTCTCTGCTGAAGCTCGTGGCTTGATGCACATTGACGACTGTATTTGCTGTGTCTTTAGCCATGCACCCAAGTCTTTCTCTTCCTCAGTTCTCTCCAGAGTTTCCACTTTACAGAAAACCCCTTATAGTTCTTAAGTTCTTGATGTTCAGCTTTGATCTCGTAGTTCTTGTGTGATGCTCAGCTCCTCCTTTGTGTATTGATCAGGTCTCCCAACCTGATATCATCAGTTAATGATTTTTCATTAGCACACTCTTCCTGGTAGCCTTAAATATATTAAATAAAGAAAAACACTCAGAGCTGTTCTCCCAAAATTGTTCTATTTCCTTTTCTTCACCTTTGCTCTTCTATCCTCTTTTCCTTACATTAGTTTCTCACTCTTGACTAATATTTTCCATGTAGCATCAAGTTGACAGAGACGTAAACTGTGTTCTCCTCTACTGGCAGTTTCCTGAATTAATATTATTATTTTTTTAAAAAAGATTTTTGTAACAGAGGTGGTTTTATCTGCACTGTGTCTACCAAAATGGAGGGGTGTTGCTCTTTCCTAATTATGCTCGACATCATGGGCTGAGGAGCTATTTTCAAAAGGCAGCTATTTGAAGTAACTATTTTCAAAACATAATTGGTCGCTTTAGTTTTCAGCTTGTCACTCAGCTTGGCAAGCAAAAACAGATAAATCAGTTTTGGGTTGGTTCCCAGTGGTCTCATGGAGTAGCCCAACTGTTTGGTCACAAATGTTAAAGCAGAATATTGTAATGATTAAAATGTTCTTTTTTAGCTTAGAAGGAAGTCCCAGTTTGCACTTCCACATTCAAGTCCGGTGATGATTCTTTAGACTCTGGTTTATCTGACTGTTTAGAAACTGGGATGGATGCAAGTTTGAGGCATTTCTTAGACTCCTGTTGTACAAAGTCATGGTAGCAGAGCAGCAGCAACTTGTGGGGTTGCTTCTGTGGAACCAGCTGTATGGAGCCATCCCTGCAGACTGCCAGTTTATCAAGAGGCAATAAAGGAAATATTCTACTGTCTAGCTTTGGTTTTATGTAGCCTGGAGCACAGATTTGGAATAGCAGGGGTAACAAAAGAATTGGAGATCTTGGCAAGGGAAGAGTAGACAATAGGAGTTCAAATAAAATTTTATCAGTAGGAAATTAATGGAGTTTATCCCTTTAACTCATAAATCCCAGTCAATGCTAAGCTAAATTTCATTGTAGCCTTTGTTAGAGAATAAGAGGCATAAAATGTATTTCTGCTTTTAGAAATCACTATTGTTAAATCAGCTATGTTCAACAACAGAATCATTTGTCTCTTGACCTGGGCTGTGGCAATATTCATTCAAGTTTATTTGTGCCCTCTCAGTGACTACAGTGAGAGCAAACCTCTGCTGCTGCCCATAAACATGTATTTAAATGGGATGAGGTGAGAATGACAGTAAATTTTGACACTGATCCAATTCTCCTTGCCCTGGCAGCCTGGTGGCAGATTTCAGTGGGAATGTGCTTGGAGTCAGGAATGCACCACTGAACCCGTCCTTGCTGGCTAATAAAAACCAGTTTGATCCCTACAGTGCCAACCCAGTTGTGTATAACCTTATTGCTCGCTGTCACTGGGCCGTGCTGAACCTGAGCCTGCTTTGGGTGGGTGAGGGAGGAAGAGGGGAAAGGGACAGGGACAGGACAACAAGGCATCTTCTGCTTCAGGCTTACAATGCTACTGCAGATGTGTTCTTGCTGCTAACCCCTGCAGAGCTGCCTGTGGAGGGGAACAGCCTGCCTTCCTCTCCCAGGCAGGGGGTGATTCCTGTCATTTCCCTGTGTTTCCCTGCAGCTCCTGCACCGCCTTTCCCAGTGTCACACTGCAGAGCTGTTCCCCTGGGAAAAGGCCTCCTGGGCACGCAGTGGGTCAGCTCACCCCCTTTCTGTGTGTGTTGCCCTGCTCTTCCTTGCTGTGACAGACAGAGATTGATTTTGAAGTATGGAGTGACAGGATTTTGTTTGTCCTGGTGCCCTCACTACTCTCTCATGGAGGGCAACAGTGGGAAGCAGACACCTGATCTAGCAGCTGGCCTGCTTTTGTGTCTGTTCATGTCTGTGGATTGAGCCTGTGCAAAGTGCAGGACTCGTGGTTCGGAGTTTGTTGAGTCTTCTCCTCTTCTCTTCTCTTCTCTTCTCTTCTCTTCTCTTCTCTTCTCTTCTCTTCTCTTCTCTTCTCTTCTCTTCTCTTCTCTTCTCTTCTCTTCTCTTCTCTTCTCTTCTCTTCTCTTCTCTTCTCTTTTCCAAGTTGCCCTTGACTCCTGACATGTGTGACCTAACAAATTTCAGTTGGATCCACAAGTCTACTAATCAAGATAAAAACATTTCATTTTTTTTTTAATTTATTTTTGAGACTAGATCTGATGGCACTTCCAGGCAATAAGCACAAGTAATGTTTAGATGATTGCATGGTGATTTGGGGGTTCTACTGGAAAATCTTGAAGGGAGATTGTTCCTGGTGGAGAACCTTCCTTTGCCCTTTCACAAACACATGCACACTCTCATACCTTTTATAAATAGGGAATCACACTCTGATCAGATAAAATAGCCGTCTGTTGCTGGATACACCAATTCTGATTACATCCATCTGAATATGAGGGACCCTTTTGGGCAGTACTCAGTGGCTTTTCCAAGAACTTTCAATGCTTCTATCAAATCACTGGCTAAAAGTCTTAAAAACTGGGGAAATCTCATTACGAGTCTCTTAAAAAGCACATTTCTGGGTCAATTGGAAAGAAGTATAATTTTTGTAATTAATAATTTCTTTTTCCATCCTTTTCAGAAATGCCTGAGGGAGATTATTGAAAGGAGTGGTCCTCATTATTATCCAAGCTGCTTAGGTTATTGACAAGAAACTGTGTGAGCTTTCTTCATGACATTCTAGGGTGGAGTAAAGTCACTGCAAAAGCAGCATTCACCTGGGACAAATGGTTTCTTTTGACTTACTGTTTGTTGGTTTGCCATTTAATCTAGTCATCTCCAATTTTTCCACAGCTTAAAAGAAACCAAAAAAACCCAAAACCAAACACCCAAACCCCTAACCCCTACGTAATAATCCATGTTATGGAGGATACTTAGAAAATCCTGCTGTCAGTTGTTATTTACTTTGTCAGAAGTATAAGGATGATGTTATTTTTGAATTACAATTACTTTCCTGACCTAAACTGTGGTTGTAAATAAATCCACTTTTCTTCTCACTGAGATCCTACAGAGTATATAATAATGGAAGGTCTTTCTGAATTGTCCTGTTGTGATGCTGAAACTGTCATATTTTGAAGATAGTTTTGAAAGATGTCAGTAAAAAGCTGGATTTGTTATTTTGATTATTGGAAACAACATCAAAGTAGAAATCAAAGACATACCAAGAGAAAGTGAACTGAAAATAGAAATGAAAATTTGTGATGGATCACTGGCAAAGGCCAACATTATTTTCACTTCCCCAGCTGGGAAAGATGAACTGTAAGATTCTTAGCAGGTATAAAACATCCAGGTTGGGTTAGTGTGAGTGTCAGAAATATTTCTGTTGACTAAAGTGTCAGCAATCACAGAGAAATCAGCTGGCAATTCCAGACTGGCTGATGTATAGAGAGGATAGTAGTGGGGTTTCTTAAAATCCATTTTCTAATTTATTAACAGCAGTGAGAGCAGTAAGGGGAGGGAATCTATTAAAGTACAGACAGAGTAAAATCAATTAAATTAAGTAAGCAGACAGGCAGAGGCTTTTGTGGGGTGTTTTTGAGAGCTGCAGTTGCAGCACAGAGAAGTGAACACAGTTTTGCCAGGTGCTTTATGATGAAATGGGTGACCTTGTGGCTGCGAAACACCCACCAGCAGCTCACTCATGAAAAGTAGTTTTTTTCAAATTTGTGTTTTTGTTTGTTTGTTTGTTTGTTTGTGGTGTGTTCTTTTTTTTTTTTTTCTTTAATGTGGGGAATGGATATCAACACTACTGAATTTAGTCTTTTGGAAAAAAGTACAGTTTTCAAAATTTGTTAAAATAAGTGCATTTCCTTAACAAAGCAAAACATCAGTACAGATTTAAAAAAAAATCAGAGGAGAAGATTGAGGAGGGGAGAAAAGGAGAAAAACCTCAAAAAGGGGCTAGTTTTAAATATTCTGAAATAGAAATAACTACAAAAAGTCACTTTTTATGAAAGCTCAGTGTTAGTTACAAGAATTGTGACAGAAGTACCAGTCTGAATGACACACCTGTAGGATGGTTACACGGGTGGAATGTAGCAGTGAACTGCTGGAGCCTGTGGTGAAACAGCAGCAATGCAGCTCCCCTGAGTTTGCAGCTTTCCTTCTCCTTGCTTGCCATTTTCTTCATCTTTGTTTACAGACACAGCTCTTACACGACTGGTTTGTTCCACCTGAACCGCTCGGTGTGTTGTGTTTATCATCTTCAAAGTGGCGCTTGATTGTGATAGAATTAGAGCAAAAGCAAGGAAGGAATTTAAAACAGAAAGAAACTACTTTGATTAGCTGTAAATGAACAAAATGCAGCAGTGGCTTGGACACATCAAGACTGTGTGTGAGAGGAGCTGTTCTGTGATTGAACTCACGGCTCATTGCTTGAGTCAGGAAGCTGAAGCCTGAGGAAGCCCCTTGTTGCACTTAGCAGAGAAATAGAATTATAGAATCATAGCATATCCTGGGTTGGAAGGGACCCACAGGGATCATCAGGTCCTGTCCCTGCACAGGGCAACCCCAAAAATATCTGCATGGAATATCCATATTGGTTTGTTGTCCTCTAGAATTTCTTGTAACTGTGTTGCACAAGCCAGACTTTTTTGAGAGATATTAATCTTTTAAAGCTGCTTAATTTATTTATGCCAATGTCATGACAACAGATACAAACCTGCATGTTTATTAGACTTGTGCAGAAGTCCAAGTGTTTGCACAAGCACAACTCGGAGGGGTGGGCACAGTCCTGCTCACACACAGCTCTCAAAGTTGTCAGTTGCTTTCAATGCAAGCAGAATAATTCATTTTTACCATTAGACAGTTGGGGACTTCCTTTTTCATTGCCTGAATGTGAATTGCCCCTGTTTGAAAGATGCAAGTTCCTTCCCACTGACACTTGCAGAAGGGCAGTGGATGGTAGCCTGTTGTGACATTTATATTTCCTCTTTGACATGCAAGCTTTCAGAGCATTTCTGCATGGTGTTCTAATCCCCCGGGGAAAGTGTGCAGATTTACAATTCTAAACCTCCACTCATCCAAATTTTGGCATTCAGTCAAACAGAAATTTGTCATAGTTTATAATCCTTGTTAACGAGGAACATCAAAAATTAATGCTCATTAGGGTGCTCATTAATATGCATGGTAGTCTCAGTTTTGACTTAATTACATGAAGCACCACTTCATAGTGGTATTGTGTCACTGCAGTAAAGAAAAGTTCAAACCTGTGCTGCAGGAACAGGATGGAGCAGTGCTCCCTTTGGACAGTGTTGCCCCGTGGTTTTTTTGTGGGGCATCGCTCATCTGCTGCTCTCCAGATTCCTGACAGCTCCTGGGAGCAGCTGCTGCAGAGCTGCCCTTGGTATTTGTTATTCCATGTTGTTGCTACTCGCATTCCTCAGAGTTTTCTGAATACAGTGCACGACGCAGAAGTAGTTACCAGATAGATTTGTTGATGTATGTGCCTGCCCTTACATAACTTTGATAAAGATTATTTCTGGGGAGGCCACGGGGGTTTCTCTTCTTCACAAAGCTCTTAGAGGTCCCTGAAATCCATAACACAGTTTTAAATTGACATTGTCAAGAGCGTAGTTGTGAATATTGATCTGACTGGCACATGTGAGGAAATGTGCTCTAAGCAGCAGCTGGTAGCCCTCATGTTTGCTGTGCTCCTGAGCTCAGCTGGCTGTATCAGCTTGAAACACCCTCACTCAAGTCCACTGGGCTCTTACTCAACTCTGCTGCCTGACTGGAGTGGGGTCAACACAGCTAAATGCAGTTCAGAGCATGGCAGGACTTGTGCTTCTGTAGAGTATTAATTAATTAAACAACTGCCATTAATACCTGAACACTCAAGCCAAAGGAAATTAAAGAGTAATTAAAAAAAAAAAAAGGGAAGAAAATATCCATATAGGGATGTGAACTTGTGAAGCAGGTTTAGCACTCACTCAACAGAGCAGCTGAGAGTTTCCTGCCTCCTTGTCCCCTTCCTTGTGGCCAGGAAATGGCCATGGCTCTCACTCAGCTCTCCTGGGGCAGGCACTAGAGAGGGAGGGCTGAGACGAGTCAGGGCACAAACTGGCAAGATGTGAGGCATGGATAAAACTGGTACTGAGGCAGAACTGAGGCTGACACTCAGTTCAAAGGACTGATTTCGATGAAGAGATCTGGAGTTAATGGTGCAAGGGTAGGGCAGAGCTCTGGGGTGGTAGAAAACACCCCATCAGACCAAGGTCCAGACCCCGTTCCCTGTTCCTCTGAGAAACACCTAAGCTCGTGGCAACTTCTCAGATTTTTCTTCATCCCCTTTTCAGCTTTGTTGTCTCACATTCCTTAATATAAATTTGAGTAGTCTGGTGGCAGAAGGGCCACAACCAGGCAGAGAAAGTTTGCCTACTTGAGTGTCAGGCCTTAAAACTATAGCATGCCATTGTGTTCTACCAAACAGAGGTAAAAGACCTGAACAAACCAGATATGCCTCAAACCTGAATGCCCACAGTTAGCGGAGCAGCTTAGGAGGCCACAGACCTAATTTCTTTCCCATGGAGCCTTGGCCTTTTCTTGGGCATTTCTTCACTGCCTTTGCAATTTCACTCAAAGGCAAAAGGCACTTTTCATGCCAGCCCACTTTAGGTGATAAACAGGCTGAGTAAGGAGCAGAGAGTGCCTCTGCATTTCCAGAGCACATCAGCACACAGTTATTTAGCACAGGGGATTGTGTGATTTTGATTCATTGAGCGAGCTCATGAGGTTCTCGAGCTCTCATTCTACCATGGTGGTCAACCGCTCCATTTTTAGTAGTCAGGACTATAATAAAACAGCATGCATGCAGGCACACTAATTAATCCAGGCTTTGACATTGGGATATGCTCCTTTATTCATCCAAGTACTTTCACTTGCTTCTAAATTCCATTTCATTGCATTTCAGTAAGGGATTAAACAACACTGGCATTAAAGGTGCTGGTGGAAATTACATGCTTCAACAGGAGCTATGGAAAGGCTGAGGAGAAAACATAGCTTTAAATGGCCCTGCAACCCCAGGAGAACAAAAGGCAGAATTCAAGAGGTGATCAAATACCAGCTACTACCTGGTCAGGTGAAAATGTTATAGAGCAGAGATCACAATATCAACAGAGACCACACACATCCTATGAAGTTTTGGAGTACATGTGATCTGTAGAATTCAGTGCTTTTTATTTGTACTGCCTGTCCTTTAAACTAAAATCAGTTGATTTCAAAGGAAGAGCATGGTGGGGTTTGGGGAGGAATCAATGTCAGGTGGCCTGAATGCTTCCAAGCAGAAACAGTGTTCCTGCAAAAAAAGAAAGTAACTATAAGGTGAATGACAGGTCAGTTGACCTTTCCCATGCATTGACCCTGATGAGCTTGACCTTTCCATGCCAGGATCGTTTTGGTATGACACAGTTCACCTTCTGTCTTTTAGCAACTGAAAAAGTGTGAATCTGCCTGGAAAATGCTGCAAATCCTTGAATATTTGGCCACTTTATTAGCACAAACATTTATCTCTTGACCTTCTCTAGGCAACATTTTTTTTCCTATTTCTCCATTTCAAAATGACTAATGGGGAAGATGGATGCAAAGAACTCTGCATAGGGTTCCACAACAGATCTTGCCCACATCTCACTGCACCACCTGTGAGGTGTGTGGCCATTCCCCTCTGGTGGTTTTCCACTTTCCTAGTTCAGCATGTTTGTGCCCCACCGACCTCCTCTCTGCTGTAGGATTCCAAAGAAGAGAAGCCATGGAACTGTATAGCAGCTTCACAGGTGGTTTTTCCAGGTAATCAGCAGGATGCTACTTAGAAACTTCCTGTGTTTAACAGCGTGGGACTCAGTCCATTGCAGGGGGTGTGGTGCATACATCTACCCCCACAGGTGTGCCCCAGGGCTCAGGGCACTGGAGACTCACATGTTAACAGGAAGAAGTTGAGACATCTAAGCAGCAAGAACTGGAAACTTGGGTATTTTTGCAGTTTTCAGAAAAGATTCCTACCTTCAAACCAATATCACCTTAGTGGTATAGGGTTGAGTAAAATAGCAATACTTCCTAACCCATTTTTCCAAATTCATGCAGTCTGGGAAGTCAAAGAAGCAGAAAAATTTTCATGTCTTTGTTTCATTTGGATCAGGTTTAGTCAGAAGAATTTGTCTTTAAATAGCCATTTGTGACACTTTCCGTTCTGATCCCTATTTCTGACACCTCAGAATGTCCATTTCTGTCCATCTGTTCTGTGTTCCACTGCCCTCAAAGTAACAGGGCATCCACTTTCAGGAACTACGTATGTTGGGCAGGTGTGTAAGGAATGACATGTCAATGGGTTGACAAAATTTATGTAGGCATTTATGATACAGAGATTTGCAGCTCACTGAAGAGACCAAGAGCTGTTTCACATGACTTTCACGCTCTCCAGGTTCAGATGGAAAAAATGTGGCCATTACCACCTCCTCCCAGTCTACCTCTGCACAGAAGCGCTAAGAGCAGACATCCGAGTTCTTTGTTTTTCTGCTGGCATAAGGAAACTCTTATTAGATTTT
This sequence comes from Formicarius rufipectus, assembly GCA_013399695.1. Classification (NCBI taxonomy): domain Eukaryota; kingdom Metazoa; phylum Chordata; class Aves; order Passeriformes; family Formicariidae; genus Formicarius; species Formicarius rufipectus. The sequence continues at coordinate 575,275 of VXAU01006054.1, forward strand.
CCTCCAGTGAAGGCATATGCAGCAGCTTTGCATGCAAACAGCAATTACTGGCAGGATAAAGGACTTTAGTTTGGTATTGATTTTAAGTCAGGGAATTTTCTCTGGCTGAGTACTTGTAGGATTTTCTGAATACAATAATATATAAGGAATGGCATCAAGTCTTGACATCTGATGCTGTCAGAATTCCTTTTCAGCCCCTTTTCATTAAATGTGATCCCTTTAACAGGGTTGTAATTTTTTTTTCTCCTTCCCACTAAGGAAGCAAAGGCATGCAAAGACATAGAGGTGGCAAAAGAAGTGGCACTTGCACTTTCTTGAAATCATATCACTTGCTTGCAGTATCAGATTGAAGAAGTTTGGCTTTTTATAGTCCTGAACCATGAAAATAATTTTCAAAATAGCTTTGAATACTGGTCTGTCAATGTTTATATCTGTATGTTTCCCTCTTTGTTTTTATGTATTTTTAAAATGCTGGTTTATGTTAGTCCTTTGTCTGCCTTCAGGGATCTTTACTCATCTGTGCTTGTCAAAATGTCTCCTACAGGTTTTCCAATTCTGTCTCCATTTCCATTAGCACTTCTGGATGAGTGTCACCTAGACTTGGTGCCTTGTCAATTGGAATGGTCTCTGACCTTTTGATAACCATTTTGAACTGTTGGCTGCACTGGAGATATGCCAAACAGGGGAGTCAGTTGATACTCACTTTACATCCACCTGCCACTTTTATTTAGGGATGGACGTATTGATACAGCCCTTGGGAAATTTGGGGAAAGGAAATACTTCTGATGAAGTTAACAGACAATTTGATGTCAGTACTGATGTATACAGATGTAGTCGAAAGAGGAGATGTGTGGATTAATTAATTAGAAAATGGTTGCTGCTTGTGACTACCCAAGGGTATCCCTATGTGCTCAGCATATAGAAATATCAATTCAGAGGAGCCATGCTTTCTTATTAGTAAACCAACACTTTTGGCACTAAAATGCTGTCATTGGAGAAACCTGTCTGAAGAGATCAGCAAGTTGAATGACACAAAACAGCATCTCTCCTGAGATTGAGCAGAAGGGACAGATAAGCAATTAAGCCTCTGCTCAGCACCTGCAGGCTGATGGGTTGCTGCCCAATTTCTAAAGCCATTGCTGTTAAAAAAGCCAGCACTTGCCAACAATTATTATATAATGCCCTCAAAACTATTTCATGTCTTTCTCTTTCTGTGTGCCTGCCTACATTAGCACATGGATGCATTCCCTCCCTACTGATGCGCTGCCTCAATGTAAAGTGCAGCCTGATTTTGTCGGTTTTCTAAGTTGATGGAGTGTGCCAGGTGGTGATTACCATTCTGAAAATACAGTCTTAGTAATGGGAAAACTGTTTTGTAATGCTTAGCAAAAGCTGACTACAAAAACTTGTTGTCTGTATAAAGCATTACAGTTCTGGATCTCCAACCCCTGACACTCCACAACTGTTGCCTAATGAGGGCAAGGTAATTTCTAAAAATACCAAATTGAGACAAAGGCCACAGAATTTCAGTGTTGACTCAATGATATGTATGTCTTTCTTATGAGAAAGGAAAAGAAATAAAAAAGGAGTTTTGTGAAAGTTCCTTTTCACTACCTTAAAGCATTTAGCTCAAGTTAGCAAACCTGTGTTCCCACTCTTGTCTAACACAGATGCATCAAGGAAAGCTAAAAAGCTGTCAGATGACATCTGATCATTCAAAATTGCAAATTACCCATCATGTTAAAGTATTTCAGCTGTATTCCTTGCATGGTGAATCAGGTGGAGGTCGTTAGTCAAATTCCACCCTCACTACAGGCAGCTTCTTTACACTCCAGAAGCTTTTTCTTCTGTGAGACCTTGGGGAAACTAGTGATCAATACACAGGTAAGAAGATAGGCTGGTTTATTTACAAATTCATCTCAGTGTGTTTTTATGGATCTGTGTGGGTTTTGTGACAGTATGAAATGTAGAAAATTCTTAAATTCTCATTCTGTTATCTTGTAGGGAAGTTCTTTTGTGTTTTCCTTTGTCTCCCCTTTCCCACGAGAGGGTTCAGCCTTGGGTTTTAGCCTTGTACAGAGCCAGGCTCCTCTGAGGTCTCCTTGGTCTCTTCTGTCTCCTTTGTTAAGGGAAGAGATATGCCACAACGCTATTGATAAGAGCCATTATCACTTGTCATACTTTGCAATGCACTAAAAGGTTTAGGAAAACATAGATTTCTAGGGGCTGGAGGCAGTCCCCAGGCAGTCACCCAGAAGAAGGGCTGTTCATCTGCATAGCTGGTTGGAAGTGCACGATGTTTTAAAAACCTTTTGGGGCTCTTGGTGCAAAGAGCATTTTTGGGTAGCCCTTTTGTGGATTTCTTGTTGGATTTCTCAGTTGAAAAAGAGTTGAAGAAAGCACGTAAGAGCAGAAGATGATAGCAAGAAGCTTATTTTTAGTTAGAAACAGTTTAAAAAGATTTTTAAGTGTCTTGTTTCTAAGAAGTCTTATCTGATGTCAATATGGTTTCCAGTTTATACAGATGTTCCTATCACCATACAATGAGTAATAGTGACTACCTGGTGCAGTGTGGCTTTGCTTTTTGTTTGGGCAATCCTGTTGAAGCTTGTAGGAATTGTGAGTGAATAGGAGAGGGGCACAGGGTGTTTCTGTCCTCCTTTCCAGTGGGCTGGCATCCTTGCTTGGGGGGTTATGTCTCTAGAGAGGCTCTTCATGCCATACTGTTGAGAGGATAGATATTAAGTCAGATTTCTGACTTCAGTGAAACAGTGGGCTCAGGTGTCTGTGAGAAATCACAGATCAGGCATTCCCTTCTAGCTTTTTTTGACGTGTTTCTCTTTTCACTTGAACTGGGTTTATTCCACATGGTTCCCTTGGCTTCTGAAAGGTTATTCCTGGCTGTTGGCAGAGTGCTTGAGCAGAGCTGGGTTCACATTACATATTTGGGGCAGGAGTGCTGCACAGTCAGTTGGTAGTACAGAGTTATTTATAGTTGAAATTTGACGTTAGTTTCAGGTTTGTTCTGGTTGTATTTCATAAAGTAAATAGACATAGCCACAGAGCACACCATCCTGTGGCAGCTCTGCATAAAGGAATAGGTAAAATATTATTGAGCAGCTGAATAGAGGAGACTTGTAGTGCTGAATTAAGTTCAGAGGAGCAAATGAGATTTTCAAGGCATGCAGAACGTTTACTTTACATTCATTTTGATGAAATGTGTGTCTAAATCCCTCTGAGTAGCTCAGCCTCATTTCTGCAACCCAATGTGCTCCAACTGACTTGAAAGAAATATCGTCTGTGCTAGAAGGTGGGGTTGGCTCTGGGTTAGTCCTAAAGAAACTGGGAAACTGAACCATGCAGCACAGGAGATACTGTAAATTACAGTAAATAATAGATGATTTTTATGATAGCTGGATATCTAGGCATAGACAAAGGAGGCTTAGTGCATTGTGGTTTTTTTTTTTTTTTGTTGGCAGAAAGAAACTGTGCTGCTTCCTACTGCCCACCCCGCCTCTGTTTTACAGTGCTCAGTTTCTAAAGAGGAGCAGAAATTCTTTTAAGGAAATATTCTTATTGTCCTAGATTGGTCACTTAGTCTGAGTCTTCAACAGGATTCGGTATTGTCCATGTTATTTTAATGCAATATTTTAAAATACCTTTATTGAGATGATAAATACATGTAAATTAATATCTCAGAGTGTGTTTTTATTTGCAATATCTATTGATTATTGGTGTTGGAAGAAATATCTCAAAAGGATATCATGCTTTTGGCCTGGACAACCTCTAGCTTTAGAGAACTAGTTGTATAACTAACTGATAGCAAACATCATATGGATGATGATAAACCCCAGCTGAGGCATATGTGTCTAATTAAACAGCAAGGGGAGCTCTGGTGTGTGTCTGCAGCTGAAGCTGTTTCTTAGAAAGACTTATACTCCAAATCTATCTTTATTAAGGCCTTGTCTGAATGATAAATATACACTCCCTGCTTGGTATCTGCCACTTGGAAATAAATCACTTTAGGATTGATTTGCTAACGCCTTCCTTCACTCTGTGTCCTGCTGCCAAGGAGGACATGCTGGAGTTCTTCACAGAGGCACACAAATAAGGGGAGCTGCTGAGAGAGAAAGCCAACAACAGCGTGACGAAGCACTGGGTGTTCACTGGCACAGATGTCATCATGACTGTCATGATTTAAAACTTGAGGAAGCGCACACATTACTAGAATTTTGCACAGTCTTCTGGTAGCCTCATTTCAAACTTGTTCTGCTTCAGTGCAGAGCTTGGAATATGGATGTTTATAACTCTGCTTCCTGTCTTCCCATTTCCTAAATTATAAAATGGCACATGCAGAGGAGCTCAGGTCTGCAGTCCTAGTTGTGACCAACCACTCTGCTATAAACCAGGCGAAACTAGACCTGGATTATTTGCTGATTTGAGGGCATCTTAAGCAAAATGTTTTGCACTATGAAGCTATTCAAAGCAGAGATGGCTTTTGTGAAGAGATGAAGTAAAATTCAAAACATTCAAGCTTCTAAATGTCAGAAGTGATAATATTTGCTCCTAAATTCAGACTTCTTTTTATTGCTGTGGCTCATCTATTCTATATGCAGAAAACTGCAGTGTGAATATCTTGGTGCTGGGGACATGGCTGGGGCTTCAGTGCTGAGGCTCTGGGTGCTGGGCAGGAGAGAGCAGGTCTTCCTCTCCCAGCCCACCCTCTCTGGCAGTTTTAGCCAGGGGCTGAACTGCCACCTAAAGCAGCCTCAGTAGGGCTCAGTGTCTTCCACCCAAGTTCTATGAGGATTTTCATTTTCCTTTGAGAGAGAGAGAACACGTGTAGTGCTCTGTTGGTATAAATATAGTCAAAGTGCTTTGCAAGGAAAGGACCTGTTACTGAAGACCTCACAACTCTTACTGGCATTAACCCAAGTGAGACTCGAACATGGGCTGAAAATTATCACCTGCTGAAGTGCTCTGTGGAACTGGGGTGGTACAAGTGATATGTTTAAACTTGGGTACTTGAGTAAGTTTTTGGCTGACTCTGGGTCTAAAAATGGTTTTATGGGGGTTATTCTGAAAACTGGTATAAATGAATAGATTGTGGTATTGCTTTGAAATTTTTAAACTAGTTAATAGAAAAATATTCCTGCTCTAAAATATTTCCTTTAAAAAGCCTATTATGTTTTATGAAATTCCTTTGAGCCTTTCTGTAATGACATTTAAACTGGTGTATACTGTAGTGCTTGATAAGCCTGTGCTGCAGCCTGATTTTCATGGTAGTACCAGCCCTGTGTTTGTGACATTGTGTTTTGGGGAATAAAAATTACACTAAAGTGCAGCAATTTTCTATTATATATAAAAACAGAATTTCAGAAATCGCCTCTTTAACCTCAAAAGCCCCAGGCGTCTGATCTTGGAGTAAATAAAATGCTTTTGTATTTCAGTCTTCTACCTGGTACACAGAGTTGATCTGAAAAAGCTCACTGGTGTTTCTCAGGGCAAGTATGTTGTTTAATTTCATAATAGCTAAAGTCAATAACCTTGTTTTGGATGAAGTGTGCAGGAACTTTGAGTGAGATGAAGCTGAAAGCCTTTGTGAAAGGGTCCAGGATTACTGTTCCTTGTACACTTCAGCTTCTTTCTGAGTTGGGGTATGACAGGTCATCCTCAATTTTAGAAGCCCAGTAATGAGCTCCACTGACATCACCTAGAAAGGGACAATAACTGCCCATGTTTCACATTAATCTAAAAACAAGAGGAAAGAAATGCAAGTTTGCGGGTACTTTTTACAGCCACCTTTGAATTATGAGTAAAACAAATCCAACAAAGGTTGGATTTTTCTTTCAGAAAAAAAAAATTATGTCCTGTATACTCAATTTTGTGATTTGCATCTCTTTTGTTTAAATATATGGAGAAACTTAGGGCTAACAGAGGCTGATTAGTAGAACTATAATTTTAAAAATGAGAAGCATTTGACTTTTAACTGCTTTATAAATGTAACAGTGTATGAGCAGGGCCATGACAGGTGAACATGAGGACTGAAATAATCTTTTATGTATTGTGGGGTTTCTATTTTTTCACTGGGGTATTGACTAGAGCATATTAGTAGCTATGCAAGTAATGCTGCTTGGTGGAAACAGAATATCTCTATTCATTGCACCTGGTGAAAACTGATCTGATTTGATCAGGAATGGAATAAGGAGAATTATTTTTCTTTTATTTTTTTCTATGTATGTACTTAAGAGCAATGTCGATATTGAAATGGTATTTCCAGCTTGTGGTTGAATCTAGGGAGTTGTAATGAATGAATGGTGATGGGCAATTGTCTCCAGCATGTTTATGGGAAAGCATATGTGTTTCTTTCTAATTTCATTAAGTATTGGTTCCTGTAATAGATGCCTCCCTTAAAGACAGCAGCAAAATCAATAACAATGATTGTTACAATGGATTGTGGGTGTGTATGTCTTTTCCTCACTTTTCCCCGTTCCTGTTTTCCTTTGCTAATTTACATCTCCCTGAGGCTGCCTCTGAGCCAGACCACTGCCTCTGGGGACAGCCTGATGTGTTCTCAGTTTGGCAGGATTTTCCATCAGATTGTCCCTCCAGTCTTGACTGCTGCCCGGGAGCTGTGTGCCATTTCTGCTGCTCTTTTCTCGGAGCTGCCTCTCTGTGAAAGACCATTAACAAAGAACAGCTGACGTTTCAAGCAAAGATCTGGAAGCGATTCTGCCAAGTGGATGTTTTACCCAAGAATCCGATGGCTTTTTCCTGGCTCATTCTCTCCTAACTGCTCTTAATTACAGAGAAGAGGCAGAGGAAAAAGGACAATGGGAAGTGGAAAAGTTTATTTGAAAACAAAAAAGGAAAAAATGAGAAACTCCACTCCTTCAATCTATTTTGCTCAGGGTTTTTAATCTCCTGAAGCAGAGAGCAGCTGATCCTCCATCAGAGCGGCAGCTGTGGTCCTGTGGCTAAACTGGGCTGTGCCAGGCTGAGGCACTGCCACTGAGGGCACAGCACTGTCAGCTGCACCAGCAAACAGGGCTGGAGGCTAAAGGGACATAATTCTCCTGCAAAAACCCCCTTTCCAAGAGAGAGGTTGTTGCTCTCTCATAGTGGAAAGGCATCTCAGAAACTGATGGGGAGCTGAATGCCGTGAGAGCTCACGGAAGGTCCGTGAAGCTCAGCATCTCAATGAAAAGGGCTTCCTGGGGTCCCTGCGTGGGTTGGAATCAGTTGCTCTTCTGGGTGCTGCACCGTCACCTGGCAGTAACACATGAGGCAACACAGCTCTGGAGGAGAAAAAGGTCCCAGACATTTTTCTGAGTTGTCAGAAACTTGTGACTTAAAGCGGTCTGAGGTTTTCCAAGAGGGCAGTTCTGTGAGCTGCTCAGGATCTTCCTAAAATGGCCCCAGCCTTTTTCCTGCTGCCAGATGTTTCCAGCACTGCTGAACCAAACTTGCCAAACCTTTCAGTCTTCAGCTGGCTCAATGAACTCAATGGGCCATGTATGATATAGCAGGGGAGATGGGATGAGTGTGGAGGGATAGATGGAAAGAAGATGGGGTCCATTCCTTTTGGCTGCAGTGTAGTCCTAGCTTGAGAAACCACATCCTGGACACCTCAAGAAGCTCGTCAGCATGGGGTTCCTCCACTCACTCCTTGGGCAGTCCCAACACATCCCTCACATTGAGACAGTTTTCTGGCTTTCTCCTGACTGAATTGATGATAATTAGGTACCAGCATATATATTGTGCCCTACTGTATGGCTTGGGTAATTCCCAGATGGATTTAATTAATTAAGCCAAGTGCAAATGTGTGAATTCTGCATTTGTAAAAGTAAAGTGCTGGATTCCATTTTCGGAAAGGTTTTATTCTCTGAAACTGTTAATATATTTTCTCTGCTATCGCACTTTAAATGAACTCAAGAGTTAAGAACAGTGACAGAGAATTAATTATCATGCAGCTGGTAGGAGTGAGATAAATAAAAGAATATACATAAAAAATAAATGGATTCTGTCCCTGTGTGTGCAGAAGAACCAGTCCTAGATGATGAAAGGCTATTAACTAGCTTAGTGTAATTAACTGTTTTAGTGCTGCTTCGGGAAGAGGGGTTTGCAGTACTTCCTTTGTAGTTATGTTCAAACGTGTGCAGTAACAGCTCTTTGGCACTGAGAAACTACTTGGGTGATGCACAGAGGGAGAAGGTGGGAAAATCTGGGACAGAAAGGTTATTTCAATCTTTCAATTCATATATATATTTATTTTTCTCTGCCCAAAAAAAAGAGAAGTCTTCTGTCACTGGAAGAAATTGCCAGTGAAATAGAGAATTTGAAACTGAATTTGAGGCTCTGAGCATCATCCTGCCATCTCCAGGCCAGTGAGAAGGTCTCTGTGTGTATGTCATCCTAGGGTCAGTCGGTAAATATCCAATATAAGGAGCACATTTCCTCCTGAGATGAAGGCAGAAGATAAGCCTAGCTCATGATCCTCATCCATGCGATTCATGGCAAATCCTGAGCTGGTGACACAGCATGTCGTGCAGCTTCTTTCCTCTCTCCCCAGTCCTGTTGGTTGCAAGTGAAGACTGGAGGAGAGACAACCATGATGGGAGGTGCTATGGTGGCTTTACTCCATGTGCAGTGTTCTTGCCCAGGCAGATACCTCTTATTCTTTCCCTCTTCTGGCTGTACAAATTGGCTAAAAGAGGTGAAAGAATGGCCCATCTTGGTTCAGTGGCTGGATGTTTCTGCATCTAGTGATAACAAGATTTGCAATTCAAGAAAACAGCTGTTTGTACTGATGAGTCAACAGTGGTTTTCACTTTGAAAATGAAGTGCCTGGGATGAAGTGTTAGCCTGCATGCCTACTTCTTATCTGTGACAAAAGCTGTCATACATACAGGCTGTAGGGTGACACAGGGATAGTGTTTCAGAGATAACTAAGATCCTACAAGCTCAGTGAGCAGAGGAGCAAACAAGTGGGTGCCCACTCTTCTGGCTGCCTGGGCTAGCACCCAGGCAAGGTGGGGAGCAGCCAAGCCACTTGAGCCCATGCTGGAGACATTCCTGCCACCTCCCTAGTATGTGTGTCCTGTGAAACTGCACCATAAAACATGTAGATCTAGTGGTTAAGATGATGCATTGAGATGCTCTTCCTCTGCTGGTCAATGCCTGCTGTCTCTGCACTGCTCTTTGCCACTTCCATTGTTGTGTGAAGGGACTGGAGCTGTGCCTGTAATGATTCCAGCTAAAATGAACATCTAAATAATGTGGATTTTCCCCCCCACCTTTTAAGCTGGATTAGTTCTGTGCTCCAGTTTCAGCAAAGCCTCCCAGGACAAGGAGACAGCTCTGGAGAGACCTGAGTCTGAAGGAAGGCAAATCATGTTCTGCCTCTATTCTTCCTCCTTGCCCCTCTCTGAGTGTAGAACAGCCCCGTGACCCCCTGCCTGTCTCTGACTGGGCAGTGGTAGTGAGTGGATCTCTTGCATCATGGGGCTTTTGCTTTCTTTTTGAAATCTGTATCACCATGAAATATGTCCTGTGCTCTTCCCAGGATAGGTGGAGTGGCAGGAGAGGTGAGTTTGGCTCACCTGAGGAAGAGTGAGGCCAAATCTACCCCTCACTAAGGAATTAAGGGTGCCATTCCAGACTGTTTAAGCCATGGTACAATGCAGATGAATATCGAATATTCTGGTTGTGGAAATAGGGAATAGGAGGAAGAACATTCTTGCGAGAAATGCAAAATAAAATACTAGTTTCAGGTCTTTTTCACCCCTCAAAAAATGGGGATCTAATCCCAAATCTTTGTGCCTTTTTTTTAATCCAGAAAAGGTAAAAACATGTATCATTTCAATAGTGAAATTTAATAAATGGATACTTAGAAAGTACTTTCAGGTTCTCTGCTGAACAGCACTACAGAAATGAAAAGCATTATTGTTATTAGTCAGTGTCATTCTTGGTGTGGGCTCCAAAACTGGTATTGTGCTGAGATTTTCTACTGAACAAAGCACTGATCTTATCTTTCCTCCCACTACCTTGCTTGCATTGGAAATTCTTCTGTAGGGAAAGGATGGACTCAGGATTTAATGGGATTTAAATTTAAAGGAGATTTAAATTTAGCTTATTTCCAAAACAGCTCCTTGTGGTTAATTTCCAGGTTAATGTGTTTCTGTGGATGTATTTCTTGTATCACTTGAATTTCTTTTTGTTCTATATCTTGAACTCCTTAAGAGGAAATGATTTATTTCACTGATATTTACTCCTGTCACTTTTCTTTCCAATGCTCTCAAAAAAAGGTTGTGCAGAAGGGCACAAAATCCATACATAGGAAAAAAGCTCTGGTCTTTGCCTACAAGGTGATGCTATTGTCAGTGAATGTGAATAATCCTTTTTTCTTTTCTGTAAAGGTCTGATCTTTCTTCTCCTATCTAAGATAAAACAGTCTGTCTGTCCTATAAATGCACAGTGAAGTGTAATTTCACATCAAATCTTTGTCCCATGGTCAGGTAATGTGATGTTCACCTAAAGGATAAGAGAGCCTGACAAGCTTCAGCTCACCAAAATGGTAATGTTCATCACTGCCTGAATCTAATTTGAGTTCCCTTTCTTGTTCACTTTCTGGGGAAGGAGACCTGAGAGACTGAATGTGTAGAGGACAGGCTGTTGAGAGATGTTATTACAAAGAATTGGAGAGAGAGAGCTACCCTCTGAGGGAAGGGGCATTTTCAGTCTCTTTGTCTTGTTTGCTATAAGAAAATCAGGTGAGCTCTGGGGCTCCGTGAGAAGTAATCTGATTCTTGGGTTGTTTGGTTGAGGGTTTTTTTTGTTTGTTTGTTTGTGGATCTTTTTTGAATTGAAAGACTTTTGCCAATTTATGTGGATTATATATTCTGTTGTGCTTTGGAGAACTGTAATTGTGTTGTTAATCAGTTGTTTCTCCTATGCTGGCAGGTTCAGTAGTATGCCTGCTCCGTGTTTATATTTACTTTTTCTAATATACAGATCAAACACTACTTTTTTTTAAAATATATTCACGCTCAAAATGTGTTGATCGATCTTTTTGTTCATGTTGCAGTTTGATAAACTGTAATTAAAAGTCCTGCACAATATCTCATGTAAAAGGAGGAAAGGTGAATATCATGGGTACTTTTGTTTGTCACTCTGGGTCAAGGACACTCAAATATTTTCAAGAACTTATTGATAATTTATGAGTCATTTGTTCAAAGGTCATATCTGTCATAGATCATGGATATCTCTTCCTGGGGACCTGCAAAGACAATAATTTTCCATTTGCTGTTTAGATGATGTGATAGCGTGTTCTGACAATGGTAGTCTGAGAATGATGTGCTGCTTATTAAAGATGAAACTGGCTTGTAGAAGTCAGCAGGGTTCTGCTCGTGATGGCTTCCAAAGGTAATGGGCTGAGTCTTCCATACTTTGGCAAAAGTTTATTGGCTTCAGCAGAGCTGCTCGTGTGGGCTGAGAATCTGATGTTCACCCTATGCTTCATTTAGGAACATATCGTAAAAAAACCCACCACCAAAATAAAAATAATAAATAACTAAATAGAATAAATACCCAGTAGGCAGCACATTTGAAAGCTGTTTCATTGGACATCTGTGCAGTGCAGGTGTAAAACCTCTGGTGAGTGTGTTCAGTCACTAATTCTCCTTCTAGAGGGAAAAACAGAGTTTGACTCAATGCCTATAATTCCTTAAAATACATGAAGGCTGGTGAGCAAAGCCCTGTCTATAAATGAAACGATAATACTAATTCGTGTGGAGCCTGGCAGGGAGGCTGTGACTGAGGGATGCTCTCTGATCTGCTCACAGCACATGACCCTTTGGTCCTTGCCAGGCAGATCAGGGGCAGTGTTTAAGACAGTCACACAGCAGCACTGCCACAAAGGTTTATAATAATGATTAGGAGGCGCATAATTAAAGCCACTCCCAAACTGGAAAAGCGTTCTCAGCAGACTTGAGAAACTCTAAAATGCTTGTTTATTCAATAATTATGGAGCATAATTATGGTAATGAGGTTAGATCAGATTTACATATTAGCAATGCATTTTAATGATCTGATTATACAAAAGTGAGATACAATAGATTAAATTTTATATGGAAAATTTGTTGCCAGACTGGAATCATAAGACAACTCCACTCCCACTCCTAAATAGATTTATAACAGCTCAGGGAATTACCATGTAATAAATCCTATGGTTGTAATGAAATAACTAGAGCAGAAAAAACTTTAAACCATTGTATGAACAGAAATCCCCAGCTGCAGAACTACTGCTGAGTGACATTAAAGAATATAGCTTTCTTTTTGTTCAAACTATTTTTTAAAAATATCACCAAATGGGCTACAGAGTCCTCAGAGACAATTTTTTCAGAACAGTCACTGCCTTTGTTTCTGAACACTGAAGTTACCAAGTCTAGATAAAGGAAATGACCTTCCTGTTTTCTCACCCGGCTCTCATCTTTTCTTTCATCTGTCTCATCCTTTCTTGCTTTAATCCAGTTTTTGCTTCTCTTGCTTTCATTCTATGGTGTTCTCTCAAAAAGCCCTGTTATGTTTTCTACCAATAACATTTGTATTTCTATGGTTAGAATAATTGTATTTCCTTCATGTATGACTTTTTTGCTTTCTTGGGTTCCATAAAGCTTTCAAATTTTATTTTAAAGGAACAATTTTAGTTCCTTTAATCTTTGTTTTGGCAATGCAATATTGTCTTTGACTCATTAAATATCCTCCTTTTGTTGCTTTACGAGGTTAGTGATTTATTTTGTGCAGCACTGCAGCAAATTGGATGATACTTAAGTCAGGGAAATCAAAGCAAGGCTTCATGTGATGCACTAGCTAGCAGTGGCGGGTTAACATGCTGAGATAGTCTGGTTTTATTTGAGGGATTTCACTGATTTTTTGTAAATAAATATAAGCTTAGGTGGAATAGTGTGAATCATAATGAAATTGAGACGTGAGAATAAAGCAATCCTGAGAATGCTGAGACCACGACACTTTCTCCTCTAGAGACAGTGATACAAGCTAGCTTTGTCACCAAGATCGAGTCTGGGCCCTGGTTTAGTTCTGCTGGAGATACCCTGTGTTCCAGCCCATCACTCTGGGTTCAAGGACTGCTCAACCACAGGGCTTCTTGCAGGGAACAGAACCTGCTGAGCAGGCAGAGGTGGGATGATCTGGTACTGTAAGGGGCAACGCCTTTGGGAACAGTAGCAGTGGTTTAATGTCAGGTCCTAATAGCACCCTGGAACACCCAACTCTGCCCAGAGCTTGTCACAGAAACTATCACAAACACCATCACAAAGTCCCTTTTGCGTTCTGCAAGAGCAAAGGCCAATCTGAGCTGTCACATCCAAAGCTGTTTGCTCTGAAGTTGATTACCTGACTCTGAAAATTTGAATCCTAAGCAAGTATATACCTGTATTTTACTTCAGGAAAATAACATCTTTGTGAAATCCAGGGCATTTTCAGTTATAGCAGACTGACTGCTGGGATGAAGATGGAGAACTGGCAAATACCTTAGCCTGGGGGGATAAGGAGTTTTGCCCAGGTTGAGGTTAATCTTGTTTTTAAGTATCTAGATTGTCAGTGCTCATTCCCTCAAGTAGTAAATGGGTACCAAGGAAGTGATTTTTTGCTTTTACTTGATTCCACACAATTCCAAGCACACAACCTAAACCTCTATTTTATGTGCATCTTTAAAATTTAATGAAAAAGCAGATCCCCCAGAGGTTGCATTTCCAAGCTCATCCATAGTCAAACCCTCTTTGCATTATTTTTGAGATTCAGTCTTTGAGGTTGCATTGACAAGATCATTATTTGTTCTTTTAGACACCAGCCTTTGGAAACCTACTCTGAAGTCTGTATTCAAGAAAACTTAGACTGTGGTATTAAATGTAAAATTTTTGTAATCTTTTTGCTTGTTTACATTTTTAGTGCAGTGTGGGTCATTTCATCGTTGTGTTTCAGCTCACTAGGGATGGACTTTGCCAGTTCCTGTGTTTTCTTTTTCCCAGAGAGGGGCAATAGAAACTTGCACTCTCTTTGTCTTTATTTGCGTGCAGGTGTTTCAGAGCAAACCTCATCGCGCTGCTCGCTGGGATTGTTTGCCCTTGTTTTAGGGTTTGCTTGCTGTTTGCTGTGTGCCTGGGAAGAAGACTGAATTATGCTGTTTACACTGTTCTGACTGTGCTAGACAAGGGCATTTCTCAAATGCAAGGCACAGTATTTGACTGGCATATTTTTGCAGGAGACTCTATTAAATAAGGAAGTATTTGCTTTAACTCTTAGCAGCAGCACTTGTGAGAACTAAACCAGCCCAGCTCCAAAGACCTGGTATCTTTCATGGGCTAACATATTTCTGTGACAATGACCCCGTAACTTTCCACATGAATATCTCCTCCTTTCCTCAGTATTGTTAATATTAAAATATTGACTACGTATGGATTTAGCATGGGATGTTGTCCTTGATAAAACTGGATAAGAAATACAATTTGCATTTAAGTTTTCTGCTTACTACTGAAATCAGTAGGTGAGTCACAAAGGGGCAAAGATGGCAAGAAGCCAGTGTTTGCCAAGAGTGAGCTCTTTATCATCCTTCTCCAAAGCTCCTTACAGGATCATCTCTGGTGGCTGTCCTGGAAACTCTGTCATTGTCACACATTCAATACAACCTGCCCTTTTAACAAAAGAAGATATGTTTCTTTAACTCTCTAATTAAAGCTGAGACTCCAAGACATTATGTATTTTCTGTGGATCCAACCGTCTTCTAAAAGAAGAATAACCCTTTATTTAGTGAAAGAAAGATCCCAGTGATTTTGAAGGCAGCACATGAGCATTGTGAATTGCCTTAATCCGATGGATGTTCAGTGCTTCAACACAGAAACACGTCACCCAGGACGTTATTGCCTGAGGCTTGGAACAGAAAAGCTGCAAGTCCCTGCCAACCACACTACAGACAGACTGATACATCTCTGAAATAGATTCTTACTGTCCAAATACTAGCTTTATAAGTTCAGGGAAAAGTCACACAGTAAAACTATCTCCACACCAGGCTGAGGATAGTCATATCCTCTCTTTTCAAAGGCAAATATAAATGATCCTGCTCATTTAAAAATCTCCCTGCTGTGTTGCCCTAGCCAGTTTTTCTTATTCTGTGACTCTAACTGTGCTCATTGTTCTGGTCCATCGTTGCCATTTTGAGGATATTGAGGGAGGAGGAGAGTGGTGTTTTTTTTTTTCTTTTTTTTTTTTTCCCTTCTTCCTTCTCTTTTCCTGCATGCTGTGCTTGGCAATGCTCTGTTACATGTTTTTCTAGAGCCAACTTTGCTGAGAGCTTTCCTTTCCAGCTGTCTTTGTTGAGTTTTTCAGCTTTCAGATCTCTTTTGCTGGGAAGGATGTGGTTAGAAGGAAGATGTTCAGGATTCTGTCCGTGAAGAGTAATTGAGCTTTGAGGTCTCTCATCTGTTCACAAACTTCTGAGCTTGTGTGAGTTCAGCGTTAGCTCTGCTACCTTTGAGTGAGACCAGTTAACTGTAATTGGCAGTGAAATATTTTTGTAATCTTTTTGGTGCAAAAGATGCTAGACAAGCAATAAATTATACCATGTTCTGCTTTATGAAACACACAAACTTAGTGAAAATAAACCAACTCTGTAAATCCACCTCCTCTACAGCTGAAACGTGTGATTTCTTGAAAGGTGTCTGGCGAAACTGCTGTGCCTCTCAGAGCCATGGTTAGGGGGATTAGCCTCAAATATATATGACAAATCTATCCACATATGGATGCATAGCTGCAATATATAAAACTATAATTTATTATTTCTCTGCACTTAGAGAAAAGGTTACCCTTTTCTCCTGAGGTTTTAGGTAGTGCTCAAGGGTGGACCAGAGGAAAGGAGGACTGCTTGAGGTGAAAATGGCCTCAAGAGGCTCTGCAGCCATGAGAGTAACTAGTGTCTGGATGTTTCTCAGGCTGGAATCTCAGTCCCGAGGGGACCCGTGTCCCCCTCTCTGGGCTCCTTCCCGGGCAACTGTTTCAGCTAAACTTCTGCAGTGGGAGCAGATTCTCTAGTAAATCCAAACTGAATGTTTTTTCTTTGTCTGCGTAACCAACCTCAATTTACTCAAAATAATAGTCAATACATTCCATAGCGATGGCTCCAGTACAGCTGCAGACCCTTCCAGGACTGCATGTAGTGACTGTCTTGGACCCACTAATTGACCTGGCCAAGCCACTGGGTTTTGAGTTTTGTTGGGGTTTTTTTTATTTTTTTTTTCTCTCTTTGTCAGTGACAGTGTGAGTTAAGAGGCAGGACATGGCCAGGGGATACTGTGGACATTGAGCTTTTAGTCTGACTCATGTTGTGTCATAACTCTGGCACTAAGTGTGTGGTCATAGCTTTGGTGACTTCAGCAGTGGTGATGACTGGTTCCAGTAGGTTGATCCTACTAGGAAGAAGGAAGACTGGAAACTAACTTTCTGAAAATGAATTAAATGAATAACATTGGGCAATTATGATCAATAGCCCTGCCCATCCTGAGGTCTTGTACAGATGTAATAGCCTGGCATTAGCAGGCTATTACATTGCACACCAGTACTCTGCTTTCTGTAGAGCCCTGCAGAGGTGCAGGAGAGAAACAGAACTTCTAGCAAGAAATATGAAGAGGGAATCTGGACCCCAACCCCCAGTAATGTTTAAGCCATCTTGCATTCAAATGCTGTCTTTTTATTCTCAGTTGCTGCAGGAAAGGTACAGAGTGGTAAACAACTGCTGGGAATAAATGAGTTTGTCATGCTAAGTGTATTCCTAGAGGAGTGCTGTGCTGCCTCTTTTTTCTTTATAAAAAACAGCTGGCCCACAGTGGTTGTACTATCTAATCCTGCGATAAAAGTAGGATTTAAGTCCCCCAGTCCTAGCAGAGCCTCTCGCTCTGCCTCATTGCCTGCTGTTCATGGAGAGCACCTATGGCTCTGCTGCAAACAGCACATAAGATGCTCGCTGAGATCTTTTCCAGCAGCAGCTTTTGCTCCACAGGCAGTGGGTTTCTCCTCCATCAGAGCCTCAAACCTGCTTTACCTCCCCTCCTGTTGACTTGGGCACAGCATAGGCAGAATAATGCCACAAGCTCAGCCTGAAAGACCAGGTAGGGCCAGTTGATCTGGGTAGTAATGGAGTGATCCCTGCGGCAGGATTCAGGAAGAGATTTTAATCCTGATTATCTCTTTGTTTAGTTTTTTTTCTTTCTGCAAAAGATACCTGTGAAGAATGAGGCAGTGGCAGTAAGTGATTGCATAAAGGGCAAAATATTGGAAGCCACTGCCCAGTGAGAAAAGAATGTTTGTTTGCTAAGTGGTTTGTGGGTTTTGAATGCTGTAGTTTTTGAATACTCTTACAGTAATAATGGATAATTATAGTAATGGTAGTTGTATTACATCTGGAAGCAAATAGTCATTAAAAATAATTAGTCTTAACACTCATATGCTGCTGCACAGAGAGATTTTAACACGGTAAAACAGAAGTAGTTTTAACCAGCAGGATACTCTGTATCTAAGCCAACACAACCTTTTCCTGCAGTAATATTCAATTTCTTGGATTTCAGGATTTCATGGATACTTATGACTGATATTCTTTCAATAGACTAGTGCCACCCTCACAGCTTCCCACAGGCATTTTCCGTTCACCCTCTTTCACAAAGAATTGAGACCAGAGCCCCAGTTGAGGACAGGTGCTCATGAGGAGTTGGGTGCCCCATCCAAACTTCTGATCCTGAAAATCTGGTTACATGTCATTTAACCCTGAAGATGGGTGAAGTCTTATAGGTGACTTAATGCCTTTATTTCAATTTTGTTTTCCAGCACAGAGCTCTGCTTTGGCTCAGAGTGTCTCTGTCTTCACAGAACTGAGACGGTGTGATCCCACCTTGCTTCTGAGTGAAACGAGGCTCCAAGGTAGGTGTTCTCATATCTGTGACTTCTTATGAGCTCTTGGAACATGCCAAGTCCACAGTGAGTGAAGACTTGCTGTTGCAAAATCCATGCTGGCCTGGTCTTACTCTCTGAGTATTGTGCAAGCAGGTGCAGAATAGGGCAGGATCCTGAGTCCCACACTTCAAGGCATGGGGTTGCAGTACCTGGTTTTACCTACAAGTTCTTTTGTGGTTGTGTTTGTAAGGGAGCCGCTTGGAGTCAAAATGAAAGTCTATAGCATTTTAATGAGCTTTCTGGGTCACCAACAGGGTGACTTAAATAGCAGACCCATTTATTTTTCTGCTTCTGCTCTGTGGTGCTTTGCTTCTCATGAATTCTGGCTCCAGAAGTTTTTCTAGAACCCCAAAAGTAGGAGTGTGAGGGCAGAAAGTGTTTTAAGAGAGAATTTTTTTAAGCCCCATTTTAAAAAGGGTAGCAGTTTCTGTTCTGTCATGATCTCGTCTACAATAAGGCACAGAAAACTCTATTCATGCAGGACCTGCAGCCCTTGTCTGTATCACATTCCCAGGTAAAACTCAAAAATTGTCAGTGTTGGGCACTGTGTGCCCAGCAGCATTGGCTGTCCCTCACTGGATCCTGTCACTAAGAGCCTCTTTTCCTTCTGCTCTGTGGAGGAAAAGCATGAAAAGCTCTTCTTTTCTAAGGAGGGATGTGGAAAAAATGGGAACCCAACAGGACTTCAGGGGTCTGTGTGTGTTGCCCTGCATCCTGGGGGCCCATGGACCTGGGGTCCCACTGCTGCAGGATAGTCTCTGCCTTTTGCCCAACTATTGTCATTGGAGGCCTTGTAGAGAAAAACCTGCAATGCCTCTATCCATCACATGAGACACAGCTGGTTGTATGTGTGGATGCCCCTTATTGCACTTGTCTGTCCTTCACTGCATCCCTTTGAATGATATTTTAGAACCTTTTCCATCTGCCTGAAATGAAAGTTTTTAGTTAGACATTTGATCAGCTGCTACACATGCATTTTAAGGAGTTTAAAAATGCATATTGCTGCCAGTAGAATAAAGTATTCTGCTAGATACAGTATGATGTTGTGTTTTGACATGTTTTGCTTCCTCAAATACCTGACAATATGCAAAATTCTGCTATATCTCAACAGGAAAGTTGGTAATACAGATTGCAAAGGGAATGTGGAAAAGATAACTCCAAGGCATTCAGTTCTGTCTCCAATCTTTCAGTTCTATTCTCCCTTAGCTTTGATATTTTCACTTCTGCTCTGACATCTACCCATGAAAACAATTTGAACTGTTGACTTTCTTGTTTATCTGTATGAAACCGGGGATCAAGATCAGGCTCAAAGTGGCTGTGCAGGAATACAAGAAAGTTTTCTGTCCCCGAGAACCTCTGCTTGCCTCTGTCATTCCTGCAAAGGGATGGCATGAACAGTGTCACATGCCTGTGCTTCACAAGGAAGGTTCTGGAGGAGGGGACATCCCACGGGTGTAATCTCAGTTCTCCCACAGCCAAACTTGCCCTGGATTGCTTCTTTCTTGGAGTAAGGTGGAGCAAAGCAGTTTCCCTCCATTTCTTTCTCTGTGGATTTTCCTGCAATTAGCTTGAAATGGGTGGTGTGACTCTTCCAAATGAGAAGGCAATTACAAAGAGGGCAGAGCAAGTCTTTCAGCCTTCATGCTGAACCTTCTCATGAGTATTTGGGTGAGGTGAGGGGTATGCAGGTATGCATGCCGAATGAGGTATGGGGATGGAAAGAAAATGGGACTTGTTTCGTTCGTTGGTTTTATTAGAGGCAGCTTAATTTCAAATTTATTTCCCTTTGGGATTTTCCAAGCTGAAAATCTTTCCATTCGTGTGACTTTCCCCTGAACACAAGCTCCATTGAAGTGTTCATCTTTGTATCTGGACAGCAATAGTTCCATCAGCCCAGAAGATGTGGAGGTTTGATGCCTTTGTTGCACAAAGAAATACGCCGTGGGGAGGAATAGCAAGCGACAGATAGACCTGTGCACCTTCTATTTGTTGTAGGCATCGGGATGCACGGTGACATTTCCAACATCGATGCAGAAGCTCATTTTGGGGTGCAAAAAAAAAATTGATTGAGCTAATTGGTAATGTGAGCATTAAGATGACTTTTGGGGATATGGACTTTAGTTCACACCATGCTGCAACTCTGAATGTTTAGCAGACTCTTCACCAGATAGGTATATTCTGTCATTACTCTTTTGCTGATGTTTTATTTAGGTATATATTTTAGATTGTGTTGTTTTGTTCTAACTCTCTTGCAATAAGGTCCACAATTGCATGAAATTATTCCATTGATTAAAAAGTTCAGTTCTGTTCTTCCTGTGTCTATGTATTTTTAGGCTTTTTCTTGCTCCCCACTCTCTTGGGGCTAGTATTGTTTGCTCCATTTGTATGCTACTGAAATACTTGGTGCTTTTTCTCTGATCAAAAAATGCAGAAGAAACAGTGAAGGAGATTTGCTGCAAAAGCTGTGCAAATATTCAAATAAATCAGTCAGCTTCCTTGGCAAATATACTCTTGGTATTATGCATTCCTTTTTACTAAAAGATAACGACTGAAATGTTAAAAAATGCTCCTTTCTATGACATTCTAAAAGACTTTTCAGAGAATGAGCCTAGTGGTGTTGAAACGCTGTACAGTAGTTATTTGAGAACGCAGCCTTAAAAAAGGGCACGTCCTGGAACTGCAGCACGTTTGAGATAAGAATGAAGCCCCATGTCTACAGCAAACAGAGCCTGTGCATAGTTTGAAGAAATGCCATGTGCATCTCCTTTAAGAAACCACTAATTACACACCATTAGAAAATGAGGATGGGACTGCTAATCAGCTGCTACTCCATATTCCACAGTGTGTCATGTTTGCAACTCTTGGCATTATTCTTTCAGCTTTCTTTCCGTGTTTTTCGCTAACAAGATTGACTCCTCTTCCAGTTTGTTTACTGGAATAAAAAATAGTTTTGACTTCCATTTTCCTTCATGAAGCTCCTGGGAAAACAGTGTATTTTGCAGTCATTTAAACAGTCACAATTAAACTGGGACTTGAATCTCTCTGTATTTTTGCAGTCAGTAGAGATTGGTGTGCCTCTTCTCCAGGGCTTGAGTCTTATGAACAGAGCAGGGAAATGGTCTCAATGAATGGCTTATCTTTTGTTGCCTCCACAGACAGAATTAAACCTGTACAGCTAATTTCCCCCTGGAAATAAGTAGTTCGGGTGAAAAAAACCTGAGAGAATGGCACAGTACCCTTGGTTACAGACTATTTAACAGCAGGGGTGGCTTGTTTCTAATTTGCAAAAGATTGTCTGTTTATTTTTATTTCCTATACTTAATGTTCTTCTAAATACTTCATCTGTTCTTTCTTTATAAATAAGTTGTTTTGTCTCAAGGGGCAGCACAATGTAAAGAATAAGTTGCTGGAGTGGAGGGGTGAGACACTAGTCCACTGCCTGCTGTTTGGACCTGGGTGACAGTCACAAAGCAGTCTTTATTTTTGTTGGATTCATCTTCCCAGTCACTGAATTGCAGAGAATTACTTTCTTCACGTGGTGTCTTTTAGAGTTTTCATATAAAATGGTAGTACATGGCAGCTCTCATTCATCTAGTTGGTTTGTGTGTTTTAGAAGAGATTTACTAGAAAAATTACAGTAATTTTTTCATGACTCGAGTCCCTTGTGGTCAAGGATGGCAGTGCTTGAACTGCACAGGTCAGCTGTCTGAACAGGATTATGAGCAGTAATGAGCTTTTATTGCATATTTTTCTGGACCACTCAGCTGTACCTGTTCCATGCAGTTAATGTTTCACTACTTCTGCCTGTTACATGGATCTGCCGTTATGACAGACACACAGTTGGCAAAAAGGTGTCTTGCAAAGTATGAAAGTAATACTTTGTTATTATAAGTTTTTGCTTCTTTCTCCATTTCTTTCATTTGTCTTACAATGTTGAAGTATACGATCACTAAGAATTAAGTAGATGTTTCTGCTGTTTTGCTTTCTGTTACTGGTTATCAAAATTCCATTATGGAGAGTCCATACTTTTGCCAGAAATCCTGGGTCTCCCTGGCTGCCATACAGAGGTGCTCAGTGATTGCTACAGCTTTTGATTTGGTTCATTGATGATCAGTACTTCTGAAATTGGAATAAGTAAGGGCAGTGCAGTGTTACTCTAAGCAGGAGCATTTATTCATCAGCAGCACCAATATTACAAGCGCTTGAATTAATGTCACTAGATGCTATAATATATTTATTGAAAGAAATTACCTTAAACACATTAATATTTGCAATCTATGTGTTACTTTACTCATATATGATTCTCATTAGACATATCTTCTTGAAAATATGGAAAGGAATTGGAGAAGTGGAACAGTCATTTTATATTCTTTGCACATACATTTGAGAATTGCATTTCAGTCTGTAGTCCAATTTTTTTTTTTTTTGTTTCTGAGAAGATCAATGACAGAGTGAGTTTAATTCTTCACCTAGCACTTTCCTTTCCATTGCTGTAGGCCTGTGGAAGGGTTGCTCATACACCCACCAGCCTTGTTGCTCCAGTTGTCCCTCTCTCCACACTGTCCTTCCCCACACTCTGGATTTGGAAGCAGCTTGTACAACTGCTGCTGAGGGACTTGCCCCTCTGGCCTGCCTGATGTGAGTTCTATGTGACATTCTGCAACTTGCCTGACTGCCTAGAGGATTAGCTGACCTGAGCAGAAAGTAAAGGGCAGCTAATTCCCTCTTTTCAACTTGTTAGAGAGCACAATTACATTAACTATCTATGCTCATTTGGAGGGGCAGGATGGCAAACAGAAATGCCACACAGAGATTGTTATGCAGGAGTTTGAAGTGGCAGAAGGCCAAGCAAGCTTGCCACAATTAATCTCTTTAGGGAAGATGCTGGCCTGAATGCTCATGTACTATCTTCTGTTTGCTGATTCATGGCTGGAATAAGTATCAGTCTTTTTCCCTTTTTATTCCTGGCTGAAGGTAATAATATGGAGAGGAGACTGGCACTATCAAGAAAATAAAATGGAGCCAGATGGAATCAACATCATAGAACCCAATGTGGGTTAGCCCTGATGCTTGCAAGATAAACTACTTGGCTTCAGTTTCCAGTTGTTCCTTCCCCTGCTTGGAATATGTAAATACATAAAGATTATCTGTAATTTATTTTTGGAGACTAACTGCATATTTATGCATTAGGATGTAAAAGTACATGCTTGAGATGGTAAGACAGATTGCTTCACAAAACTGTGGGCAGTGGGAGCCACTGACTAGACTGGAAGAGCAGAGATGATGTGGCTCACTCACTACAAGGAGATGGAGAACAAGAAACTCTAGCCAACTCTTTAAAGCAAATTTTGGCCTTTATTCAATTCCTTCAAGGTGTAAATAAAGAATAAAAGAAAGCCCTAATTGCTCTCTTCAAAAGCCAAATAAGAAGGGTAAAGTCTCTTGGCTTCCCATCATCTGCAGAGGGGTGAAAGCCTGTCCTGTCCTGCCACTTCTGCTCCCTCCCTCCCTAATGGTGTCTCAGGTGGGGTGGCAGGGCAGAGTGAAGCAGTTTGTTCGATTGCCAGGCACTGCACCGCCTTGAAGGTGCTTCAGACCTGCTTGGGTACCTACTTGGTTTTATAAGCATGTAACAAACAATTGTTGAAGCAAAAGAAGAGCATTTATTCCAATTATTACTAATACATTGCCAGTCACTTTTGAGATGGTTGAATAAAGACAGCTGCAATGGTTTCAGTCAGTGTAACAGATTAAGATGATAAATCCAACAAGGCTTGCTAGTAAAGCTAGCACTGAACTAACATATTCTTTTCTCTCCCTCAAGAATTACTTCCATTGACGGATAATCTCTGCATAACAGGAAGCTTTTAAATCTCCAGACAGTGGATAATAGATGCAAATTTGTGATCGTCATACGCAGTGAACTAATAAGGCTCAGCTGATCAGGGAACACGATAAGTGTGACACTTTATCAGGCAGTAAAAGCTGATTAGTTTGTGCATGTTTAGCTGTCCATATGCCTCATTATTGGAAAGGTTTTAGATAGTAGCAATAATTGGAATGGATGTGGCTTCATTTCCTTCAGTGTAGAAAAGGAGAAAAGAAAAAAGTGAATGGAAAGCATTCACTCTTCACCCTTGGACTGAAACAGATCAAAGTAATCCTGGAGGATTCAGAGCAACTGCATCTCTGTTGCACCTGTAAGTTGAGTGACAGAGCTATTTCCCCACGTTGCAGTTTGGTGTGGGTCTGAGGAAGAGAGAGAAGATGGGGTTACTGCAGAAGTTCCTGCACAGGTCAACTGTGGTAGGTGAATGGGTCAAGTGATGTGATAGCGCAACATAAACCACCAAAAGGAAATATATAATCCCATGAATGGCATGGATATTATTTATAGATAAATACTTACAGAGATAAAGTAAGTAATTTTATAACAAACCCCTCAGACAATTTGTGGAGCTTATCCTTATGTCTGAAATGCAGTCCTCCCATTTTCTGTCCTGTGCCATGAAACATCTGTCGAGCACAATGGAGGTTGTGCTGTCCTTGTCCATCCTGGACTGATCAAACGTGTTGCCTTTTGTATACTCTTTTATCCTGTCCTATGGTGGAAGGCTGTTTGAGCACAAGACAGTAAATAAGATCACCTCTACCCACTGAACAACACATGTGGTCCCCCAAGGCTTTAGTAGTAAAAAAGACTCAAGAAGTTCTGAAAGTCCAGTTGAGGCATTAGAAATGGATGCTAAGATGTAGTAGGACCAGGCACTTGGAGGTACATGCAATAGTCCTGGAGAATCTCCCAGCAGCAGCAATGGTTATCAGGAGAGTGAAAAGCAGCCCCATAGTTCATTTAATAACTTGGGTTAGGAAATCTCAGGTGGGACTCTGAAGATCAAACCTCACAACTGGCTCCTCATAATAATTTGCAGCAAATATCTTGTCTACCTCATTTGTTCTGTTTTGATTTTTTGGCTGGTGTGTTGTACATCAGTATGAGTATCATTGCAGGTGGTGTGGGCTAAGATATAAGGGAAGTGTGAACTCAGAGGTTTCAGCCAGCAACCTATGAATTAAATTAGAGCAGATGGCTTTCCTTGAGCTGAACCAGTAATGCCAGTACAAGAAAATGAAGAATGGTGGTTTGCTGTGATTCAGGCAGCAGCTCTTGCATTTCAGGTGTTGCAAACTTTTAATTATGGTGGCCCTTTTTATGGACATTACCTTGGAACTACTGAATTCAGCACTAGATGTAGAATGGAAACTACAGCTCAGAGAGAGGAGCTGGCGTCATTGTGTGAGCCTCGAGGAACTTGCAGGAGGCTGTGGGAAGAACCTGGATTCCAACACACGTTAGCCCATGCTACCTCCAGATAAATGGAGCTGAAAGCAATTTTATGCTTGGTGAGTTTTGCTGTCCAAGTTTGCTTACTGCACTGATGGGATCCTGCTTTGCTCTATGAAAATTCATAAAATCCTGCTTAAGGCCATCCTGAGTGAAACTTGTGGCCTCAAAACCTGCTCTATAATCATGGGATATTCTTAAGTGTTTACCTTTCTGGCATCAGCTTTGTCTGATTTGGTGGGTTCTTTCTCTGAGGCTCTGTGACACTGAAGCCAATAATGCATTTCCCCCTGAACACATTTCTGCACCTGCTTGCTCTTTAGGCACCTTTTGCTGATAATAATAGATGTGATTTGAACATGAGAGTAGCATTTTTCCTTCTGAGGCAAGCTGAGACCTGTTGCATCATGGATGACGAGACTGGATCGTCAGTGGCACACGTATCAGATATTCTCCACCTTACCACAGCCCTGCAGTGAATTGGGACAAATTGTTCATCCAGTAATGATTCTACTTTTGTTCAAACGAATGGAGCATCCAGGAAACTACACCAAGGGATGTGACTGTGCTCTGGTCATCCATTTAGTACCTTGCACATATTCCTGATTCTGTTGGGTCTTCTTCCTGAAGCTTTGACTGTGTCACTGTGGCAGTGCAGGAGAGCTGGCCAGCATCCAGTACAGAGGAATAAATTCGTGGGCCTGACTTGTTGCTCAGAAAATGAATATTGGTTTAATTCATTGTTTGAAATACGATGGGTTCACAGCTCTGGCTAGGTAATGTTCCCTTTATGGCCAGCAGAAAGGGAGGAGGAGCAGCTATTACTATTCAACCACATCTTTTGTTTTTCTGTCTCTCACTGTGAGTCTTTGATACTTCTCAGTAATTCCTACAAAACACTCTCAGCAAAGATGTCAGTGTCACTTAATTTGCTGGAGTGGCTCTGTATTTTTCTGGATCTGATTGCTTGCTCAATATGTACCACACTAAGGCAGATCAATTGATAGTACACATATAAGATGAAAGGCTTGTATATTCTACCAGCAAAGATGAGATTTGACTAGAATTCAGATTTGTGTTTGGTGTTGGTTTAAAAATCTGCTGCTATGGTTTGCAAGCATTACCACACCTTTTCTATTAATGTTTTATTTCAACAAAAAGTATCTTTCTGGTTATTTCCTTTTTATCTTCATAATGTTAGGATTGTTTTTTTGAAACAGATGAAATTGTTTCAGTGTAATTTTTTTACATTAATCCTGAAGTGTTCGATAGAAAAGTAAATAGACATAAAATAAATATTTTTATAGACAGTTTGAGTCCTGCAACTTAAGGCCAGGATGGGTCTTTTCTGGTCTGCCACACCTACTGTTTCACACAATACCTTCTGCTGAGGCCTTCACAGTTTTGAAGTGATCATATTGCATATTCTGGGAAGACAGGTGGATATAAAGATGTATTGAGGTGTAGCAGCAACATTTTTAGGGCAAGTTCACAAGGTAATATTATACAATAGTACCAAAAAGCACTGATAGTCTCTTATTTGCCAAACAATTTATATATACCATTTGGAAATCTGTTTTATTTGGGCTGTTAATCTCTAAAATATTGATACTGTCCTTTATGGCATATTGAAATATGCTGTTACATTAAAAAGGTTTAAAATACGTATGACTGAATAGCGGTTTAAATTTCAGGGGAAAAAAAGTATCACACAATCAGACATGTGGAACAAAGCCAGGTGCCTCAATGCTGAGGTGTTGCATGGGTCTGATATCATGTTCATGCCTAGTACTGGATTTCAAGGGTGGCATCCCTGGGAAAGTTCTCCAAGCCAAACACTTTGCAGTCCTGCTCTAATTTTGCGTTTATTTTTACCTTTGATTAGATGAAGGTTTCCTCTACACCTGTGAACTGCCATTACTCAGTCAGTAGGTTTTTGTGCTGCCTGTGACATGTAGTCATTTGTCTGGGATAATTCAAGCCTTTTAGCTCATAGCCTTTTCAAACTGCACAGGTCCTCAAGTTTTCAAAACCCCTTAAATTGTTTAAAATATGGGTTTCTTTACAATTTTGTATTTACCTCAAAATTAGCAGGTAGGTTTTCTTCTATGTTTTGTTCAGAATTTTCCCCTTGTTGCTAGGCATCACCTCAGTTCTTGGGTGCCAAGTTGTGGGAAGGTATAGGTTTTCCTTAGGTCTCTGGATTGTCATGTACAGAAGGCAACAGTGCTTTTCTGCATCACCACCTACGACCTGTGAGTGAGTCAGTGATGATGGGTGTGCAAGTCTAATCTAGAGTTACAGGTGGGCTTGGACTGCCAGAACTGGGCCATGATGTTTCTGCAACCAGAACGGGAAGAAAAGTGTATGGTGAGCCTGATATTTCTTGGCATTGTTTTCCTTTAGGTGTCTTCTGGAGGTCTGTTTTGGCTTTGTGTAACTGATGCTCATTGAGTAAGTACACACAACTGTACCCCTTTGCTGAGACTGTGTGTTTCCCAGCATATTTATTTGTTCATGAAGTTTGGGGCATAACATATAAAAAGGTAGTAAAATGAGAAGTTATGCTCAGAGTAAGGAAAAACCATAGGTAGTTATGGATGCATGAGGTCAATTATGAAAAAGGACTAGTCATGAAGTGACGCAGTATAAAGCAAGGACTGAAGATAGAAAGGAGTCATAAAATGAAGTATTTTAAAAGAAGCAAGGTGGCTTAGGATACACAGCTTTGTGTTTTAGATGGCTGAGGTGAACTTGGCTCAGGTATGAGAAGGGACTGAGAATTGTGTAGCAGTTTAAATGAATCATGCTGGGAATTTTCTCTTTTTTTTTTTCCTAGTGTCTTGTATTGTTTTGTGTGGGAGAATTTTGGGGTAATTAAAAGAATGAAAATGAAAGGTGAATAAGCAATTGGGAGTGCACACAGTCCTTCTTGTACTAGGAGAGGGTTTGAAAAGGTTAGCTAGAGAAGCTTTTAATACAACCTCATATTTTAGCTATCTGTGAAATTAAAAGAAAGGAAGTCTTTGGGTTATTTCATGCCATTTCTCCCTTAAAACTAGAACTCAGGCTACCAAGGACCTAAAACCTATGGTACTGTTTAAAGTCTCTGGTAGTAACACACAGGGACTCTGGTACTCCCTTACTCCTGCAGAAGTGCATAGGCTTGGTGGTAGTCTAATTGATAGTAATAATGTATCTTTCTTTTTTTTTGGAAAGAGCCTTCCATTCAGAACTGTGTTAGGGAATGGAAAATTGTAGGCAGTTTCCCTGTGGAGTCTTCGAATTCCATTAACTGCAGAAAATGCCACAATATTGGAGATCTCCAGTACAACTGTAAAAAATGTCATCTCACAAAATAAAGCGAGTCCCCCAGCCCACCCAGGGCTTGCAGACTGCACTGAGTGCCAACTGATGGCTTTCCTGTGTGTGTTTCTCATTTGAACCTGACTTTCCAAAATGTCCCTTGTTTCAGCTGAAAAACTTCTTTATTCTCTAAATCGTCCTTGACTCCATAGTGACATTTTCAAATCAGATAAAATTCAAATCTGAAGGAGGACATTTACAGTTTTCCAATTATTTAACCTCCCCTTTCAAATTTCATGTTCTCAGTTTAGGTCGTTTGTCGCTGATCATTTGTTTTACCCTTATTTCTGTATCATAAAGTTCAAGGCATGTGTGGGGTAAAAAGGGAATCCCAGAATGGCACTGAATGATGTGTTTATTACAGACATCACTGCAGTTGTTGAAGTCATTGTTATTTTACGGAGCAGTGATCAGGAACTTGTATCACCTTTCCTCCTGTACAGGAATGTACTCTGCAGGGATCCCCTCTGCCACATGCTGTAGGATTGTGTGTAAAGATTCCCTCTGACTGCTCTTCTTGGGGAGCTGCACTGGCTGCCCTTGGCTCTCAGCAGGGTAGGGCTCTGCCCACGTGCTGCTGCTCTTGGTCAGTGAGGGTGCTTGAGCCAAGAGCCAGTTGTCATTCCGGGGAAAAACTGGTTGCTAGGACTGCCTGCATGATCTGGGAATGTGTGCTCCATCTTTTGGGCCCAAGATTTGATGAAAGGAGGTTTTTGGTGTTTTGGTTTTTTTATAATGTGATGTATTCCAAATAATAAAGGATGAAGAAGGGATGTGTGCAAGGGACTACTGGAGACCTTGAGCTGTTATTTCAGGGCTGCTGAACAATCCAGATCACTCAGTACTGCTGAGTGATGTCAGCAGTACTTCATAGTTACTCTCAGTTGCCAGTGCCTCCGTGCCAGGGGCTATGGGATGAGTTTGTGGAATCACTACTTAGACCTAAAAATAAGTGTTCAGGCACTGTGAGGTGAGAATGGGCAGCAAAGGGATGCCAAAAAGATGTCCTGTGCCTCTCCCTTACAAGGGCTTGAAAACAGGGCCATTTGCCACCCCCACGAGAGGAGACAGCAATATGAGCTGGAGGGAGGTAGAGGATGCAGTAGGGGCTGCCACAGGCATTCTGGGGGTGTCTGTGCCCCTGTGGTGCCATCCATCTCTCACGCTGCTGTCACTGCGAGGGGATGTGTCCCCCTCTTTCCTGAGTGGATTGATAAATCAGAATCTGAAAGGGGGGCGGGGGGGGAAGAAAATGGATAGTCAGCCTCAGCCCTGCAGTTCCCTGATGATGGCAGTACGATGCAGAGGGAAACCAAAATCTCTGGAAGAGAACACTGCAGGATTACCAGCCAGCCTCTTTGTCTTCTTGTAAGCTGGAAAGGAAAGTTCGCTGCTGCTCAGCAGCTTTCCTCTGAGAATTTGAAAGCGTTTAACAAGAGTGGGCACTGCAAATATTGTCCCATTCTTCTCCTTGGGGGAAATGCAAACCCTTGCAAGTGTTACAATTGCTTGCTCAAGGTCAGTGCGGAATAAAAATTTGAACTCCCAATTCCTTTATCGTTACTGCGTGTCTGGGAATTTGCTACAAGCGCTAAGAACTCCCTTTTATGAGTCCGTCATTGTAATGGAATAGATGCTCAATGGGAAGAAAATAACTAGCATTTGCAGACAATTGTGCCACTCTGATTTATACATGAGAATCTGACTGCAAAAATGTGTAAAAAGGAAGCCCTAACCTTTTGTCAAATGACACATTGTGATTTATAATTAGATAATAGCTGTTGTCTCCTAGGGGTGCTGACAACCCAAAATGATTTTCACCAGATTATTGTGGGATCAATACCAGCTGAATAATTAAAATTCAATACTGCTGTGTCTCTATCAATAACGTTGTAGGAATGATGTATGACAGATTTAATTGAATTTGTCAGACACTACAGTTACATGCATAGACCAGGGGGGTATTTTTAGAGTTCTGTATTTCATTTCCTCGTTACGCTTCCCTTGTACCTTTTAACATTCATGGTTACTTCCAAGCAATAAGACTGTTTGCTCAGAGAGCACTGTAAACTAACCCCGAGTTTATGCTGAACTTTTAGACTAAATGTTAAGAGTCTTAGTGGAGACTTCCAGTAATTAATTCATGGTAAATGTTAAATTACAAAACAGTGACAAAGTGGAGGAAACAAAGCACTTTGTTTCTTTTTGTTAGTGGCTGGATTTTTAACTCCTCCATTACTAGCTGGGCAGTTCGTATTTCGTTAATCTACACCAGAAATCTGAGAAGTGGAATGGTAAAAGCTGGGTGAACATTAAATGTGTTTACTGGGCATGCAGGGTTAATGCTTTTAGAGCAGCGAGTTGCACTTTCTGTTCTCTAGCTGTACAAAGAATGAATGGCAGTGTTTTGGTTGTGACCATCCAATATAAATGGTGTGTTCTTCATGATTATTTGAACATTATCATCCAGTTATCCCTCTCTGAAGACCTGTCTGTTCTCAGGATGAACTAGCAAGGCACCTTTTCAAGTCACAGCGCCAAAATACTCCAGAGGAGGAGAGAAGTAACATTCCACAATTTGCTCATAATTTCCTAGAATCACGATGTGTCTCTCTTCTTGCCTACTTTGTACTGATAAATTCTGCTGTACTGTGAATTCTAATGCCATGTTTTAAATAATTAGCAGAATGATGGCGCAGAGCACCTCCTACAAAGAAGCTACCCCCTCTTGTTAGGGTTCACACACTGCTCTGTATGTGACATTGTGGTTATGATTTATTTAAAGAATTGATGGTTATCTTTCACTGCAGAAAAGAAAGCAAGACAATTAAGCTGAGGTGCACTTGAGCATTAATAATTTTCCCACTGATTATTGTCAGTTGCAGTTTTAGATTTCATCATTGATCCTGTTAATATTCATGCTGTTAATTCATCATTTTCTATTCACCTGCTCTGCCTGGTTTCATATATGGGAATGAGGTTTGTTTCTTGCTGTATCCCCCCAGCTCTGAGTGCTTCCACCTTGTGCTCTAGTCTGGCACAGTGTTACCCATGCCAAGCTTTCAGAGTCTGCTCTGTATAATCAAACATACGTTTTCCTATTTCTCCTAAAGTGAATTTATTCACACTGATTTTTTACACTGAGATCCTTTTAGTTACAGGTGTGTAGATTTTTCTTCTGCCAACTCAAGGACTGAAAATTTAATTTATAGATTAAAGTTAATATTTTCATGAAATACTAAATGTTGAGACACTAGAGAAAGTCTCTGCTGCAGCTTTCAGCTACTGAAGTCTTTCAAAGATGATAGGAAATGGAAAGTAGTTCAGTGA
Source organism: Formicarius rufipectus (assembly GCA_013399695.1). NCBI lineage: Eukaryota > Metazoa > Chordata > Aves > Passeriformes > Formicariidae > Formicarius > Formicarius rufipectus. Next base: position 607,331 of record VXAU01006054.1, read on the forward strand.
AGCTGTTCTGTTGGCTCACAAGGAGATGGGTTGAAGATACAAGATTCAGGACTGAACATGGATTCTTTCACAGCTATTGTAAAGTAGATTTTATTCCTCCAAACTTCTAATGGAAAACAAACCAAACCCTAACACAAACACTCAGAAAGATGAAGAAAATTGTGATGCATAGTTATATTAACTTACAGGTTTCCTGAAGTTGTATATGTGACAAAGACATGTTATGGGCTCAAGTTTCAGCCCGTGTGCCCCTGCCATTCCCACTTGTTGCTGCCTCTCCTTTGTTCCTCTTGCTGTGATTTCTGGGATGAGTCTTGTACCCTGGAAACTAATGGGAGTTTGGTTATTTGAGTTCAGTGAGATCAACATCTTTCACTCTTTGCCTTTGGCCATTTCCAATACACTTTGTAGTGTAGCTGAGAGCCTTTTTCTTTCCTTTTTTTTTTTTTTTTTTTTTACCACAGGTGGACTCAGAATTATCCAGGGCTTTCCTAAGGCATAGATATACTAAAGCAAGGACTTGAGCTGTGGTTCTCCTTGTTTTAAGCTTTTCTTAACTACACTAATGAAACAGCAATGCTGAAGAACTAGCATGAAACCGAAGTCACAGCTTAGTAAAGACCTTTGGGAGATGGTTTGTGTTTTCAAAAGTGGCATGTAATTGTTGGGATCCCTCTCAAAGGAAACCTTATTTGTAGTAGGGCAAACCATGTCCTATTCCTGCCCCTCAGAACTGGCTGCCACCAACTGTGTCAGAGCTGGAGTGCACAGAAACACATCCAACACACTGAGAATAAGAGCACTCTCTCTTGTGGCTCTTGCTCTCTCTTGTTTTCTTCCAAAAGTAGTCAGCATTTATTTCCCCCTTAGCAGAAGGCTTTCATCCTTACAAATGTATGGCTTTTATCTTTCTTGGTCTGTTTTTTTTTTTTCTTGCAAATACTCCACACTAAATAGGATCATCTTGTCTGGCTATACAAGCCCCAGGTTTACACTGAACCTCTTTCCTCCATATAAACACTGAGCTCTTAAGGATCTCCTTGATCACTGTGTCCATGTCTAATCCCCTGCTATTACAACTTCATGATACATTTTCTCCTTCAAGCTGATCAGGACTCAATTTTTAAAGGAAATTATAAGAAAAAGTGTTGGCATCCTTACTGCTCCCATGTTTCTCTGTTGATGCAGAACCTTTTAATATTTTTTTTTTTGGTGAGTTCTTTTGCTTCTCAGTTCTTGTCTTTAGTATATATGATTTTGCTTTGATTCTGATGCCTGTCCCAGTGGTATGCTGATGGTGAATTTTTATGTCCTTAAGCAGATAAAGAAGTAAAATTCTTTAATATTTCTTTGATAATCAGCCTTCACTGTTAAATCCCTCTTTCCCTATTAAGCATAACCACCCAAACTGTAGGCAGGTCTCACTCAATTTCTTGTCTCAGAACTGGAAATAGCATTTTTGATATGTGATATATTTTTGTTGCATTACTGATTTACGGTCTCACCAAGACCTGACCAATGCCACGGTGTGCTTTGTACTAAACATGCATGACAAATCCTTTCTTGTTCTTGAAACAAAACCCGGCAAAGGAGCCTGAGGAATAGAGCAGGACTGGTTTCTGCCATGCTTCAGATTTTAGCTTGGTCACTTAGCTCAGTGAACTAGTAAATAGTGTGTTATTCACGCTGGTATAATAGGCACAACAAAAATCACCTGTTCATCTCTTCTGGTGAGGGTTAGCCAACATAAAGCATTCAAGTGCTCACTTCAGAGGTTTTTATCACATAAATAGCTTTAAAGATTAATACTTCAGGGTAACTGCTGGGGAACAGTCACTAGATTCTTGGCATTGTGTGAAATGTAAGTGAAAATACTGCCGTGATGTGCGTGAACAAAGCTGCTTTCATGCAGTCTCTCAGATGCCAAAGGTGCTCTCTTAAATGTTGTATAAAAAGTCAAAAGGAAGTAGAACAAGCAGGAACCAATACATGACGTGAGATGGTAACTAGCTCAAGAGCCTGAGGTCAAGCACTAGGCTTGAAGACATTCAGAAATGGTCTTTTCATGATTGCTTATGGAGTGCTTAAAATGTAAAATGCAGCACTTATTTTTGGATATGTAGGGGTAAAGTTGATAATCAGATTTAAGCAGGAAAAGATGGATTAAAAGGATGGGAATACACTTGATTTGTATTTTCAAGGCGTACAAACACAGATTTTGATGGACCATATGGTCTCTTGTCTCTGATATGGCACTTCATGCTTCTACCATGCTAATATCCCTAATCTTTATTTTAATTGTTTTTAAATGTTCTTGTTTATAGAAGAGAGAAAATATCCAGTACACACAGGACTGGAAAAGGCCTGTGTGCCATGCAGAACACTTTGTGTGCAGATGGGAGCTTTATGGCAGGCAGCCTGGCTACCCCATAGGGTGGCTTGTGTGCCAAAACTCCCTTGTGTAGACAGGGTGCTGGAGTCTGTCTCCTTTTATCGTATGTACAGTCAATGCTTTTTATTTTTAAGTTCAATGCATCTTAATTTTCTTCATTCTTATATCCAATCCTACTGGATATTATGTTTCAATATAAAGTAGATTTTCAATTCAGTGACCAATTTTCTCTTTATAGTATTATCGCTGGAGACTGACATTTCAATGTGGTCTTGTTTCATAAAGGGTACAATACAGGAGGGAAGTGATTTAAAAATTTTGCCACGAGTCCTTGAGGATGCAAGGCTGAATACTGTTTGCTGAAGTCAATAGGGTTGTTGTACACAGGCTTTGTGTGTGTGAGCACGGGAGGCTGAAACAAATCAATTTCCATTGACTTGTCTAGCAAAGGAGCCATTATTTAGAAGTGAATAGCCATTGCTCCTGTAATATGATGTGAAAACTTATTGTAGTTTTACTAAGAATAGGTTATGATGAAATCATTTGTTTAAAAGCAAAGTGAAGTTGTCTTCTGAATATAAATTTTGGGAGTATTGATTGAAACTTGATGAATAAATTGCATTTATTTTTTAAAGCTGTTATCAAAAGTGATATCAATCTCAAATTGACAATGGAGTTTATTGGTATAGAGAATTTTCTGGCAGTTCTTCAGATAGAAGGAGCAATTACAGTCCCAGTGCAAGAGATACTATTTAAAGAAATGCAGTGGTAATGCTGGAAGCACCAGCTCTTCCACCAGTAGCTGGACTCATAAATTCATTAGCAGGTTCCCTTGTAAGAGTCCCCCTTATCATTAGCTTTCCTGCTTAGTATCTTGCCAGTTCGTGGTTGAAATTCCCTATACTGGTAACATTTAAGGTCTGGATCGCTGAAGATTTTATGCCTCCCTTTGTGCACAGTTTATGTTAACAGAGTGAGATGTTTGCACTCTGGAAGGGATTTATGCAGTAAAACTGGCTGATCATGTCTTTTTTTGTATTCTCTGTGCCTCTTTTCCCAGCCTCTGCTACAGGTCGGGGGATAAGCAGTAACTCACTGGAGCCCACTTAAGGGAAGTCCTGTGAAAGGAGTAAATGTCAGCAAAACCACTTTCTGCACAGCAAATCATTCCAATGGGGAAAAAAAGAATTTTAGCAAAAATTCCATTAAGTCCATAGAAATTACAATGGGAGAGCTTGGTTAAAAGGAGTAAAGGCTGCTCTAAGAGGCACATTTTAAATATAAAGTAAATGAACGTGAAAGGGTAGCGATCTGCCCACTACATTACTGCTTATTATTCACCCTTCTTTGGAGGAAAAAGCCCCAAATGAACCCAAAGAAACAAACAAAAAACAAACCCAAAGATATTACTTTTGCAGTGAATGTATAAATTTAAATGAATTCTGCTCTTAGATGGCAGGGAGTGCACCCAGCTTCAGCAGAGCAAGATTTCCCCGTAGTATTTGTACAAAAATGCTATTCCATCCATTTTCATTTACTCCCAGAATGAATGTGCAGCAAAGGGGATTGCCTTCGACATGTGTCTGTCTGTGGCTGGAATGCTGCATGTGCCATCACATCTGTGACTTTATGAACTGCAATCCATGTGAACCACATTTGTGACCTGTAGCTCTGCTGCTGCACTGTAATGGCACCAGCAAATTCTCATTTGAGACTAAGCCTCTGCTAATCTGAGACTTCTTTGTCATCCTGAGTCTAGTGGGAAAAGTGAAGAAACAAAAAAACCAGCCCCAAACCCAACAAACGAATGGTTGTAACCAAAACCAGAGGCAGCTATGAATGGTGTTCATAATCAGCTGTTGGTTTTCTTAAGGGTGAAGCATTTTTAAACCTAGGAAAAGCTTTCTTGTGTTTTCATTTTGTAAAACAGAATTGCTCTTCAGTCATCAAATGCTCTTAACTGCAGGTGAGTGAGGACTTGAATAGTAGAAACGTGGCAAAGGAAATGCAAACCTGCTTCTTTTTCTAGTGGGAGGAGATTACTTTATTTCTAGTTGGAAACAAAGCTCCATAATATCAGTTGCTGTAAATGAAAGAAACTACCACAATTATTTAAAATAAGAAGCCAGTCCTTAGACACCCATATGTATTTTAATTCCTTTTTTTTTGTTGGTTTTTTTTTTTTTTTCCCCCCCCCTCTGGCAAAGCAACAGAGAAGAAAGATAAGATATCAATGATCATTAATAACGGGTATCTTGAAGACTGCTCTAGATATCTCTTTTCAGGCCCTGCATGGAACTGTAGCTCACGTTCAGCAAGTTTGCTTCCTTCTTGCTCTTTCTTAGCTTGGGGTTAAAAGATGAATATCTGAGTTTTGGAAATGCCCTACAGATAAAAACTAATAATAAAAAAAGTAATCAAAGGTTTACATTGTTTTCTGAATTATCAGCACAAATTCACCAGAATATGAGAAGTGCATGAGTTTGAAAAGTATATGTCTACGCTTTCTTTAACAGGTTGGGATAAATCCTCTGTGGTTACAGGGAGCCAGAGTAACTCTGCTATTGGCAACTTCCCCAGCTTTGCACCATCACAGCAAAGAGCTGATCAAGCTGGCTTACTTGTACTTGATTAACATATTCTTTTGACATTCTGTGTGTGCAGCATGTGTTTTAAATTTTAATAATACATAGACCTTATGCTGCTTGTTTGTCAGCATTCTCCTTAAGAATTCACTATGCAGAAGAAAAATTGACTGAAATGTATTGCAAATCAAACAATACCATTTGTAAGCCTCTGCGTTCACAAGTTAATTATTATTTATATACTGGAGCCTCTGTAACAGTCTCAAAAGTTATAGCAAGGAAGGAGGGTGAACTTCACACAGGGAAGAGGCCATACAAACACACAGTCAAAACACTGTTGGTGGAAATGGGCTGCAGGTGTTCCTGTCTCTCAGGTTGCCATTAGTACACTGGGACCATGCTTGAAAGGCCTATGGTGGGCCTGATTCTGTTCTAATTTAAGGTCGTTTTGCCCTTGGTTTTTAGTCATTCACCTTGGCAATGAAGCTAAATTACTGTAATGATCAGTTGTCTTGCTCTTCCCTTGTGTACTTCCTTCTTTTTGCAGTAGTGCTTGTTTGATATCTTGGATTAAGTTGTGGAAAAAGAGTCTTGGAGGGGAAAAAAGAAAGTGAATTGCCTCCTGTTAGTTCAGCTTCCTGAACAGAACCTCAGTGGGAGCAGAGGGTGTCCAGGGCAGGGGCAAGAGTAGGGGGCAGAACTAACTCTTCTTGAAGCTGCCTATTAAATGTCTAACTTTAGGCTCAAAGTTCCCTTTTCAAGAGTTACAGTTTGGATTTATAGTACTTCCTACAGACCAGTTAAAATTAGGCTTCAAATGCTTTTGTCACTTTATGCACACAAATCCGATTATAATTGACTGTTTAATTACCAAATATGTACATACTCTTTCACAGACCACACATATGAAGAAGAATAAAAAATTCAAGGTGAAATTATACTGCAGTTCTAATAGCTAGATCTGAAGGCAGTTTAGTGAAGAAAATCTAGAGGAATGGAGAGGCCAGGAAGTTACCTGTGTGATTTAAATGAATGAAAGCACATGCTCTTTTAAGCTGGCTGTGCCAGTTTCAAATACTAACAGATTCAAGAGATAATTTTCAGTCTGCTCACTAATTCAGAGTTTGAAAGGACTGCCTTGTGGTAGACTGACTGCAGCTTTGGTCTCAGACTTGCCTCAAACTCTGATGAGCTGCCAATGCCTGACGAGGGCATGGTCTCCCTATCTAAGGAAAGGCATTCCTACCAGTCCTACCTTTCCTAGCCTGCTGTCTCTGCGTAATGCAGAAATGCAGGATGCAGCTCTCCAGCGCAGTGCTTGCCATGGGCTCTGTTGCCTCATCAGTGCATGAACTCTTATCAACAGGAATGAGAATGGAGTGAGTGTCTGGGGCTCTGCAGGGCTTGGGGATTTAAGCTATCCCTGTTTCTGTGCTTGAACCTGGTAGCAGAGAAGTGTGAGATGGTGCCATGCTCTATTCACCATGCACATCAAAATCTGAGAACTGAAATTGAACAATCCTGCTTTTACTTGTGCTGAGGAAGGATATGACAGCGTGACCAGTTACAGAGAAATGAAGAGAAAGGATTTTATATTCTCATTCTTTTTGCCTTTTCCCATATATCAGCTCATGTATTTATTTTCTAGGCAAAGACAGGGTTTCCTTTCTGATGTGTCACGTATCAGCCTAATTACAAGTGGAGGAGATAAAACGGGGTTTGAATGCTTAAAAGATGGCAGTGAGTTCCTGCACTGCAATGGGAATTAGGTGGCCTCTGTGGGAGCTGATAAATGACCCTCCACATGTACAATGGGGACACATAGACACAGCTCTAACTCCAGCCCTAAATTCATATGCACCTGTCGAGCTTAAGGCAAATGGCAACATGAAGGTAGTTTTCATTGGCTGGTGGGGTTGCCAAGTTACCCACCATGTAGATTCTCTGAAATTACTGTCTTGGTGGTAGTAAGCAGGCAGGATTACAAAGTACACAACAGCAAAGGCAAGCAGAGCACACAGCCATGGCCCAGAGGAAGCATAAAAGCTTTTTTTCCCCTGGATCATATAATCAGATCTGTGTTAGCTGATCACTGAAGCTGTATCACAGTGACTTTCTATGGTTATTTAATACAAAACCCAGGACACCATAGAGTGTGCTGAACCATTAAAAGCAACACTTGGAAAAATGAGTGTGGTACTGTACAGCCTTTGAAATTGCTTTTCATAAGTTATCTCTCACTAATCAAATAGAACCTGTGAGGGAGTAAAAAGGACCAAGCAGGATGCGAGAGGTACTTAGCTTGAGAAGGAGCATGTCTGTGTTATTGTTTTCTACTATAGTAATAATCAGACTAACTTTAAAAGTAATTTTTATGGACTTTGTTTAAGAAGGAAATCTTTAGTTTACCATATTAAGCCCTTCCACACCCTGCCCTCCCCATCAGGTGTAACTGCCTCTTTATCTTTCATCTACTGGCTATTATATTGTGGTATGTTTGTGGATTTCTGTTTTGTAGGGATGATGCTTTGCTTTATGCCCACTGAGAGACAGGAGGCTGCATTGTGTCTGTGGCCAGAAGTGTGCAGGGATACACAAAAAGGTGTCAGTAGCTTTAGTGAGAGCTTCTCTGGGTGCAGGCACAGCATTCAATCAATATGCCTGGCAGTTTTCTGCTTTCTCACAGCATTGCAGAATCTTCCAGAGAGATTTGCAGGAAGGCAGGACGTGGGATTTGCAGAATGGGTAAGGTTTAGCTGCAATGCCAAGCAGCCAGAAGGCAGACCACATCTCTCTCCTGCCTTGAAGGTGCAGTGTGGGATCTTGGGTCATCTAATTCTTAAACCTGCCCCAAGAAAGAGGCATAGCTGTAATGCCATAGACTTCAGCTGTCATCTTTGTAGGAGCAAGGGATTTGGTCAGTGAGATCTTTACCCAGTCTCCACGTGCCTGTGTCAGGAGATGGAGCAGAGAGATAGGCAGGTGGCCACGTCCCCTGTAAGTCACACAGACCCTGAGTTTTGTCTGCCCAAAGAGGATCATACAGAGCAAAATGACAGTGTTTACTGACTTTGTAGTGAGAACTGAAATCTAAATTGGTAATCTTACGGTCATTGTTTCTCTTCACATGGAAAATGTTATATCTCAAATATGAGCAGAGTGATGCTGAGAGCCTCATATGACTAAGAAGAAAAGCAGCCTTAGCCCTATATAACACACACATATATAAAAGTCTAAACAAAACTTTATAGATGACATATTGGCAAAACACTGCCAGAATAACTTTTTATGTGGGTATAAAAATATGCTCAGTGGGTGTAAATTCTATATGCATTTCAAAATCTAAACTTGACAAATTGATGGCTTTGCAGGGCATATCTATATATATATTTTTTAAGGTGATAAAAAATTCAAGAGGTGTAGGCTCAGATAAAAATAAACGTGATCACATAATGTATTTGATTTAATTTATGAAGCACTACCTGTCCTCCTTTAACAGGCTACTCAAGTCATGCTAAAATGCTCTAATTTTGAGTGTTGTGCTTATCGTCTGAGAATGTTAATGCATTTGGTAACAATAAGTGCTGTCCTTGGTTATAAGTGTAGATGGCACTTGTGTACCACTATTTACCTGTGCTTATTCACTCTTCCTTTGCTTCCTCTCCAGCTTTGATGCTGTTCACTTAGTTTCTTTATCCTGACAGTCCCTATTAGCAACTCCTGTTGTACACCTGGGGTGGGACTGTAATGAGAACACCTTCTAGCCCCCCTTCCCTGATCTTCCCACCCCCTTTTGCACAGTGCTTTGCTTTCCTGTCACTTTATAAGAAACCTTTTGAACTGCTGATCTTTATTAGTGCCTGATGGTCTTTCTACTCATTATGCTTCCCTGTCTGGGGCAAGATGTGTCTACCTAAGCTTTATGTTTTGGAGTGTCCTAGGACAGGTTTCACTGAGAACCAAAAGCTCCCAAAGCCTGCTCAAGTTCACAAACTTTCAACTTTCAGATGTCAAAAGTATCTGAAATCTGCAATGCCCACATGATGGCCCCAGCATCAGGTGTATTAGTAGGCTCACCAGGTACTATATCAGACTCTCTCCAGTGCAGGAGTAGGGGAGCCAAGGTTTTTTGTTGGATTTTTTTTTGTCACCAGATGAAACACTAGTATTGGGCTTAATAACTGTCTCAGTAAGCAAAATGCTCTTAGATCCTGATAAAGTCTTGTGACCAGTGTCAGCATCTGTCATATGGTCTATAAAGTGTTCTGAAAATTGATATCAATTGCTTGCTTCTGGCTGTAAACACCTCTTTTCTTATCTAGCACTGAAAAATCAGAAAAAGAGACTGTACTAATGGAAAAGTGTACTTCACCATCAGAACAGGAGATGCAGTGTTAAGTGGACATATGCAGTATTTGTAGCATTTCATGGTCTCTTTTCCTCTCATTCCTTCTTGGTGCTTAACTGATCTAAACCTTCTACATCAAAAGTGTTGGGGATCATATAGCCTGTAACAGTGCTCCTGTTTCAGAAAATAATTGTGGTTGCTTGTATGGAAATTGACTGATGGCTCAGCAAACTTCAGACTGGCAAGGTTTGTCTCTGACCTGGAGGGTTCAGAAAAACATGCCTTGAACAGCAGAGCAGGTTTGGAAGATGCAATTTTGTTTGCAGAAAACCCCCAGAGTACAAAGCCTGCATGGCTGCAAAGTAATCTCAGTGTTGAAAAGACTGACGGTGAGAAATTGCAAGCACATCATTTATACCCTCCAGCTACTACATGTCTTGGGTACATTAGCTTGGGACAGATGTTTGCTGGAAAGATGCTGGAATAAACAGGCATTATTCATTTGGAAGGTGATGATGATGAGGATTATGAAGCTGGTGGAGGGAGCAAGTGCCAGTAAATGTTAATTTGAAAAACTTATCTTTGCCAAAATGAAACAATTAGAGTATCTAGAGAAAGGATGGCTATGTTGGACATATGATCATGTTCTATTCACTTCTATTTATGAGCAAATGCAAAACCTTGTTCTTGACCGAACATGATGTTGAATTATTGAATCATCTCAGTTAATTTACTTCAAAACAATCTATAGACTCCAAAAAAAGTGATTGTATAGAGTTTAAATTTGCATAGAGTTTGTTTTCAGCAGTTTGGTTCTTTATGTCTAAAGTGCTGACTTTTTAAAAATATATTTGCTCTATGATCCTCATCTTGAGGTATTGATGTCAGTGGGAATCATGTAACTGAATTAAGGGAATTAGATCAGGTTTTATATATTTATCTTCAAGACATATCTGTAGACTTTGATAATAAATTACTTTTCACTTGGGTAATCTTAAGACTGCAAACTTTATATAGTCTTGGGAGAGCGAAGTGAATTCTGTTCTGCTTCATGTGCAAATGGAACCACAAGTTAAGTACTAATTCTTTATTATTGATTACTCAATACTTGTTGGTAGTGATTTTTGTGAAATAGGGTAGAAGCACCACTTCATTTTCAGTTCCTAGGTTGCAGTTATAGTTGATAGTTAAAGCAGAAGTAAAACAGTTATAACCAAACTGACTTGCAAACTGAGTATCTTTTATGCAGAAGTCACAGAAACGTGCCAGTATTTTAAGGAAGTGATTTATTTACTTTTAGTTAGTTTGGAAAAACCACATGTGGTACAAGAATATGATCTTGTTATCATGCTTGTTTTTAAATGAATCATTAAATGTCTAATTCCTTCAGGCACATCAGCAGGTCTCTAAAGAGCTCATTGGAGATTGGCACCTGGTGTTTCTTGTGTGTGTAAAGAAGAAAGATGTCTTAGCAAGAACTCAAACTACTGAAGAAGTTGGCTGGTTTTATGACATCCTTTGCAATCACGAGCTACATATATTTGCAATTTCCAGTTTTCACATTTGGCTCTGTGCATTCTGGACTGTGAACTGATCTGGAGAAAGTCTTAGAAAATGTAAAGGTATCTTAAAATAATGACAAAGCTTATTACAAGCTAGAAAGACAAAAGAGAAGGTCCCATTATTTCCCTTTATTTTGGTCTGGGTGCCTTTTTTTTTTTTTTTTCTTTTCTTTTTCTTTGAAAGAAAGGAGGAAGAAAGGATTTGATTAGGTTAAAATATCAAGGTCAATAAGTCACCAATGACAGGTTAGATCAATGCAGGCTAATTTTAGAATTTTAGTGTAAGGGGAATAGAACCAGCTTAAACATTTCTGTGTCTGTAAAAGGAAAGAAGTGTTAGAACCTATAGGTTAAACCCTGCTTGTAGGCATCTGCTGAGAGGTATATTGAATTTTTGAATGCTGGAGTATTTAATGGGAATGTGAGTGACATGACCAGCGTGTTTCTTAGATATATGATATATTGCAGGCTGTTAAAAAAGGAGGAGGAAACAGATATCAAGAGTGGAGGAAATGAGTGCTGCTTTCAAGACTTCACAATAAGTTTTTTTTGACATCAGGCTGCAGAAAGTGAAATTTTCTGAAATGTAAAACTCTGAGCTTGGCTGAGAAAACTGCTGAAAGGAGATGGACACAGCTTTAAAACTGGGACATGGAAATTATTAGTCAGAAGGGCAGGAATGTGTTTTCCCTCCTTTTGACCCTGTAGCTCAGAAGAAAGCTCCCAGTAATGTGCAGAGGTGGCTTGTCTATCGTGCCTCCAAGAGTGCAGAATTTCAAAAGACTGCTTGCTTGGGCTTAAAGTGCATTTTTCTTTGTGCATTGAGTTCAAAGCAAGCCTGAAATTGCAAGTAGAACTCAAAGCCATTGTGGTTTCACCTCATTTTTACCAGAGCCCATTGAGGTTTGAGTGATTTAATCCTAAAGCTGTAAATCTGGGTAAGTTCACACAGAACTTAGTAAAAGGTTATTTGAAAGAATTGCAAACTCCAAAAGATGTCAGAGAACTTTGGCTGAGCTTGTTACTTGCAAGTAATGGAACAGGAGGTCAGGGGACTTTTCTGGGATTTTCAAAGTTGCTGAGAAAATTCTTCACAGCTCTGCTTTTCTGAAGTCTGTGGCCAGCTGCATTGTAGGTACTGCCCGGGGTCAAAACGCTTGTCCTGAGTTTATAGTAGGGGATATTCATGAATCCCCTTATCTAAAATGCCCTTGATTTCCAAGAGGAGAATAAAACCAAGGCAAAAATGCAAAGTGTAGAGTTGTGCTTATGAGGGTGGTTGTAAACAGATGAAAGGAGCAGAGAGCAAGGGGAGAGGAGCAAGTGTTTGCACACCAGGCAGTGGAGTGTGAGGATATCAAGGGTCTTTGGTTTTGGGTGGAGGCTGCAGCATCACTGCCTGGGTGCTTCTCCTTGAACTCTGTCTCTGCTGTGACTGCCCATGGAGTGGCAGCAGCTTTTTTCCCAGTTTTATGTTGTGTGATCTGGGAAATACTTTCAAGTGGCTGCACTGCAGTGCTCATGCTTAGCTTGTGTTTTAATCAAGTGAGACTTTCTGTAGCCAGCACAATTAGGGCATTTTCCTTTGGGAAAAATGAAACTGTTAGATGACTAAGTTGAGGTTCCATGCCTTTCCCTCTGAAAAGCTCCCCTATTCCTTCCCCTCTTTCCTAGCCCTTCTCAGTCTTTAATTCAGCAGCAAGACCTGAGTTGTGTTGTTTGGTTTGGGAACCTGCTGTTCCAAGTCTCCCATGGAGAAATGCTGAGAGCATCAGCCCAAGGAGGTGTGGACAGTGTTATTCCCTGCTTCCATGCCACAGGACTCATCATCTCTATTAACTACTTGCTTGATTGTGGTTTTGGAGTATTTAAAAATTGAAATGGTGGTTTCCTTACTGATTAGAGTGTGGATGTACTTGAGACCATGTAGGCAATTGCTTGCTTTGGTCCTTGACTGCATTTTCTTTCCTCCTCCATGTAAAATTAAGCAGAAAAAAACATCAACAAGAATTGTGTCCTAGAATTACCTCTTTTCTTTTGAATAAGAACAGTAGTGTTAATTACAGATTTAATATTCTGTTTCCAGGTGAAAGTAATTTATATTATTCAATTTTAATAAATATGTTTACTTACTTGAATAACACTGTTGTGGCTGTAAGTAAACTATGTAAAACACCTTTAAAAAGGGTGCCTCTGTTGGAAAACCGGGGTAAATCTTAAGGAAAATTGAGGTGTCAGGATAACTTACTGTTCTTTAAAATCTTGGTCAAACCTGGCCCTGTATATAGACATGAAACGGAGGCACACAGAGTATGTTTCTTGGGGATTGCTTTTGCCTTTAATGACTAAAATAGCTGTTCCAGAAATAGACATAAATTCAGGATCATTATCTTTTAATCAAGCTTCTGTGCTACACCTCTAGAAAATTACCACCTACTGAAACACAACTGCAGAAATATCTCAAGTGTTTTATTAAGTTCTTTCAACCTTTAAAAACAAAACCTTTTAAAAGATTGAGATCTTGCTCCCAGTCATGCTGGTATCAATCTTGGATAACAATACTGATGTCAATACAATTAGAGCAGCTTGACACTTGTGTCAGTGGTGTCAAAATCTGGCTTAATATCCAAGACTTTCTACCTCAAAAACCAAATAAATTGTTTCAAAATCTCAGGTATAACTCTGCTGAATTTTACTTTCCACAGAAAATCTTTCATTACTTTTTAAAATCTATGGGACCTTGTTATAGTAATGGCAAGAGCCTTTCCTTTACACTCATAATCAGTATTGATTATAATGTGAGATGAAGAGCCCTCTGGTAGAATAATATTACTGTCTGATTTAATAAGATAATTGCTATCTTTATTCATAAATATTGTGTTTTATTGCTTTCTGTTAGTGTGGCACATGTGGGATTCATAATTTATTTCAATTAAACCAGTCATCAGAGAAGGCAGTGAAATGTGATATTAGCAATGCTGCTTTTACTGTAGCACTATAGATTTTCTGGAAATGGACAGGGCAATCCTCTATGGGCCAAGAGTTCTCTTCCTGCCTTTAAAAGGCACCTGGTATACCTGCTGATCAGGTCTAAATAGTAAAGGAAAATTAATCTAGATGGCTTAGGATACTTTCAATCCAAGTACTAGGAATTTGAGCTAAAGGAAAGAAGTGGTGGATGAAGGAGGGAGAGAAAAATGGGAATTAAAAGAGAGCAGGCAGGAAAGAACAAACATGAGAGGAGTCTCTGAGGTGGTGAAGAGAACAAAAGGCGAAGAAAGAGAGACAGTGTGAAGTGCTGAAAATGCAGTAAGAAAAGCACAAATGCATTTTCTAGGCACAAAATACTTTTGGCCAGACAAAAGGAATGGAAGGCAACAATAAACAGATGAGACTAAAAAGCTGTTTTTGCTACGTTTGTGGGCTCACTGAAAACTTCCCTTAATTTGCACTTCTCAAGAAATATAACACTGTCAAGCTTTATGCAGCTTTACTTCACACCCTCATCTCACAGCCCGTAGTCTCTGAGTCATTTTCTGCCTTTGTGCAGATCCTGGAACTTGTGAAGTTCAGGCTGAATAGTATTGCACTTGCTGGTGCCTGTCAGGTGTGTTTTGGGGCCCTCTGGGTTCTGTACCTGGGTTTTGTTGGGACACAGGCTGAAATCCTTTTCTCTCTATCAGTTTTGTGACAGTTCTGGACCTGAGGTTCACCAGGAGTGACTGTGGGAACAGAGGTAACAAGCACAAGGTTTGCAGCAGAATCCTTTAGGGGCTGTACTTGAAGAACAACAGAGGAAAATGGGTGTCACTTCAAAGCAGAAGAGAGGAATGTTGTTAGAAATCTGTTCCTAACGTGTCCTTAGGGTGTGTGGCACTGAACTAGTTGCTCCAGGGCTCCTCTCCCCCCACCTCTTCTACTGATGGGCAAAGCCTCTTGGACTGTGTTGAGTTTTGGTAGAACATCTGATGAGACCCTTCTGTCTTTTCCTGCATTCAGGGTGGCAGCTTCTTAATCCTGGTATATAATTTTTCAATGGCAATTATAACAGTAATAGCAATTTGCATGGGAAAATAACACTGGGAATATGTGCTTCTGTTCAATGCTTGTGTTGTTTTACAAATTTGAAAATTCTCAGGTGGCCAGACAGCTCTTAAAGACTCCTGATGGACAGCACCTTAGAGCACCAACAAGGAGAACTTGTAGAAACTCCAGTAACTCTTTGTGATGCTGTAACAGATCACACCGATAAAAACATGTTTTTCTGGTGAAGTGTGATGCACTTTTGGCATCATAAAGCTTTCAAGCAGCCTAATGTAATGCCCACTATCTTTTATTATTTACAAAAGAGATTTGGTTTTTTATCATGATGGAAAAGACTGCTTTGTTATTCTCTGAAGTTCAGGGAGGTCAGGAGAAAATATTGGAAATTGAACTTTTCAACCAGGTGGCCCCTGCTCTACTGGCAGGCAGCAGTCTGACAGGAACATGAGTTCAGCAACAGAGGCAAGTAATGAAAAGTGTGGCTTTGCAACTTTTCTCTGTCAATAACAAAGCTCATCTTTTTGTGTCAGTAAGACATTGCATGCAGCACACATTTCAAATTCAGTTAATCTCAAAATAATTCAAAAATCAAAGAGCTTATTCAACCAACAAGTCATACCAGATTGACTCACTGTGTATTCATGGAAGGGATAGCAGAGAGAAAAAGAATTTGATATCAGAATCAGTAAAAACAGCCCTGTTTTTTGTTCTGTGTCTAAATTGTTTTTAGACCACACAAGCACACTAAGAATGCTAAAATAGTTACCAAAAAGAATATTTCATGATTGCATTGTTTGCATTACTCATCTAGAAATAAAATTCACAAAGGTGACAGTTGTACACGTGTGCACAGGCTTGTTCTGCCTCACTGCAAGAACTGGCATATTTTTAATGTTATTTCAGGGCATCTGCTGCCACCACACACCTGACATTGAAACCCCGTGTCAAAGAGCTTGTGCACACACAGCTGATGGGTTAAGAAGTTTTGCTGTGGTATTACTATTTGTTTGCCCGTCTTCGATGTTCCCTGTGTGGAATGTTGCATGGACAACAATTCAGACACTGCTAGAAATAGAATTGCTGCTGCCAAATTGATATGTATTTATGACAGGGCACCTGCTAGAGAGTGTCTGTAGTGGGTGAAGGTGTATAAATGGCAGTTCTCTTAATTGAGAGAATGTATGTACCTGTGAAGACTGTCAGGATGTAGGAGTGCACCTCGGACTAACAGCATGGTCCCATGGACCCCAGTGGTACTCTGTGCCACTCAGTGGGGAGTGAGAGGTGTCAGCACGTGGCTCATGTCTCTGAGGTCAGGACCAAGAGCTGGGGGAACTGGGCAGTGACACCCCAGAGCCTGTCCTTGCAGCTGAGCACAAGGAATACTGGGAGCCTGTGGGGGCACCCTTGGTTGTGCTACTTGTGTAAGTGCTCAGGGCTGAGCTGCTGTAGGATATGTGAATCAAAGGCCCCCCTCACTGCTTCACCTAACAGTTCTTCTGAGCAAGAATAGATTATTTGGCAATAAATGGTTCTCATCTCTGGGGTTCTAAATTTATGTAACTCACATTTTATCCTTTATGTGCGCCTTGGAAGTTTTCCGGACACTGAGCACTGAATTGCTGCAGACACAACCTAGTCCCACCATTCTGCATGAAGTGTGAAGGGCTTTTATTCTTGAAGCTTGTAGACAGCTGAATAAACTATTCCTTTCACCTGTTATCAGGGCTTTGTTTGTCTTTGCAGAGCGGAGTGTAATCCACTGTAAGTAAATTACAGACCCCTCGTTTAATTGTCAGTCAAACAGTGAAGATGGAAACAGTCATGAATCACTTACCTTTATTTGATAGGGAAGGGAAAAGGCAGGATGTGACATGAGATGACTGCAATTTCCATGGAGACTTCAGCAGGGAGATGCCTGCAGCACTGGGGTCACACGATAAGCATTTAGCCAGCTAACAGCCAAGTAATGAAAAATTATTTCTGTGTAACCTGAACAGATGAGTCATCTTTCCTTCACATATTTCATGCAATACTTCATTACTTCAGTGGTGAGGCTGCTGCAGGATAAGGATTCTAAGCTTCTGCCTGGAGCAGGAGCTCTTGGGTCATGCAACAGAAAAAAGTATGTCACTATTTCTAGCCCGCTTATCAGTGGAGGGGAAAAAAAATTTTGGAGCACCCCTGAATTGTACTTCTAAAGGGGAATGGTGTTTTCAGGACTGGTAGATAGGATCATATGTGGGGCAATCCACTTCTTTGTCCCATCTGTGCCAGTGACCGGACATAAAGAGTTACAGGGAAAATGTGTATTGTCTCCCTTGGTCTCAAAGAGTCAGACATTTGCCTTAGTCTGCAGATATCTGGAAACTGCTTTAGGAGTGTAACACTCCTCACATGCTTCTGTATTATTTTCACTACTCATGAGATCTTTAGTTGCTTCTGAATTGAGGTCAGCAATGACATGTCACGGCAGAGGGAGCCTGGAGGGAGGACTAGTAAGCCGGTTTGCTGATATAACTGTCCCATAAACCTGTCTTTGGTGCATTTGGATAAGATTTATTCAGTTTCCCCTCCTGAAAGACTTTTTCTTATGTTACAATACATAAAACCACCTAAAACTTCTTCAGTCTTGTGCATCAGACTTCCCAGGCAGCTCTGTGGCAGATCTCTCAACTCGCTGCCAGCGGGAGTGGTTATAAACTGGGTCACACCCATGAGGGAGGACAAAAGATAAAAGGAGATTACAAAAGCATATTTGCTGTTAACTCTTGCTTTAGTTGTTCCCTGTTGATGTGAGTGCTGCTATATGTTCTTTATGTAAACATCAATTATTTATCTTCCTTTGGCAGCATGCCACTCTTCCTCCTGCTTTCAAGTGCCTAAGGTGAAGTGATGAAGGATGGCACAGTGAGCACCAGCACTCCCCATTTTAGCTAGGGGGGCACGAGTGAACTGCCTGTGCTCTACCTTTTATACTTTTTTTTTTGTTTGTTTTTAAACCAATATTGGTGGGGTCTCTTTGTAGTTTGCAAGGGGTTTGGCCCACAGAGCTGGTTAGTCCACTTGTCTACCCCATGCAGGCTGTATGTGACATGGAGAATAACCAAGCAAGGGCTGATGTCTCCACTAAGTCCATTTTATATCTTTTCACTGTTTGAAAGGGGCTCATCAGCGAAGGAGGAGCAGGCTGATTTCTAGACTGCTTGTTCACATAATGACAAGAGCTTCAGGAAGTATTGCCAGGTCTCTGCCTACTAATAAAATTAACGTCACTAAAACCCTGAACAGCCTTTTGTGGGCATTGATTATGGAGGGTTGCTACTTGCCAAACTGAGTTGGAGTAAGAACTGCTGCTTTCTGTTCCAGCTCTTTGGTGAGTGAGGAGGACAGAGGGTAGTACTTCTCTTGTTTTCCGAGAGTAACATGAAGGAATAATCCCAAAATTAGTACAAAGCATGATGGGATGGAAAATAGATCAGATTTATTCACTAGTGATATCTTTGCAAAGTTTTGTCTTTTCTATTTTAAACTCAAAGTTATAGACTTGTTCTGTTTGATGCTGTCAACTCCAAGGGCAATCAAACAGCTGCCTAGCTGGAAGCACTTATTTTTAATGTAAAAGACATAGGCAATTTGCAGCAAATAATAATGGAAATGTGGTATAAATGCTAGAGGTTCTGAGCAGGCAACATGTTACAAAACTTTATGCATTTTACTTCCTTTACACAGGCACAGCTCTCTTGAGATGAAATGACAAGGCCTAGTTAACATTATTTCTTGTATCTTCATTCCCATTAATGCTTTTTTTCATATCCCAGCACACTCTAGTTCATCAAATGCCACATTAGAAATGGGTACACTCTTACATAAGGAGGTATCTGTAGGTTCTGTAAAGCTTTCATACTACAAGAGGTTACTGATTACCCTCCAGAAAAGAAGTTTGGTGTGCCAGCTTACAAAAGTGTTGGGGAAGAAACCATTCCTAGTGAGAAGATTGAGCATTTATCCAAGTGTTTTAATTTGTACCACCCAGAAAGGATTAAATCTCTACCTATAATACTAAAAGTACATTAAAAATATAAATTTTAAGATTGTTAATATGTTTGCTTGAAAGTTATGGCTACTGCTTGTTTTTATTTTTTTAAATATTAGTTCAAATATATGAATATTTAAATTCTCGTATGTCTTTGTGCCACATTTCTAATTAGTAAAGGGATCAAAGCAGGTCTGTGGAAGGTCAGTGTCTCATGCCTACAATATGTACACACCATGTTTTCTTTTGAAAGAAGGCTTAGCTCAGATTTGTTGCTTTAGGTTCTGCTAAAAGTTTAAAGTTTGTAACAAAATCCATCATTCAGCCCTTGCTGCTGAGTGTGATGGAAATCCCTTCCCTTTGGTAATGAGGTGTGTAATTTGGAGTGCACAGGTCCATGTGATGCTCTTTATTGGCTGCATGGAAAGAGCAGCCTGGAAGAATCTGCTAATGTTGCTCTTCAAACACACTGTCCTTTGAGATAGGTGGTTGGAAGTTTAGATACTGGATTAGAATTATGTGCAGATATGAAGAATATGGTTGTATCATATTGCTTATTGCATTTTGATGCTTCTATTTCTCGTGTTTTTGGGAAAAATATCTCCCATCCCTTGTTGCAGACAGGCCCAGGTGAATGACCTGGGCAGCTCTAGTTCTGGTGTCCCAGCTGTGCTGGGCTACACTTGACCTTTGTGACCCCAAGTTTGGGTTGAGCAAAAGCATGATGCAAAATTGTGTGGAAAAACTTGTAATGAAGGATGTCCAAAGCAGATTCATTTTATCTGACATGTAATTCCCAGTTTCCCTCTGCTCTTTCCCCAGCAGACATCAGGAGCTGGTTGTTGCAATATAAAGACGATCTCTGAAAAAAAGTTTCTAGTATGGTTGGGCTATTTAAATAAAATAACTAATTTCTATCATATTTGGGTATCTAAACATGTTTATTGAACATATCTAAACATGTTTCTAAACCTTGTTCTTGAGCAGGGACCTATAACTGGATTCCTATATTGACTAATCTCAAAGACTTGAATGTGACTTTTTGAGCACAAAGAACACAAATGGTTACAGCTTACATGAGAGCTAAGGAGAAAATATTTCTAGTACTTCTAAGGGAATTAACAGCCCTGGCCCTCTGACTTTCAGTGAGGTTTGGGTTCATGGGGTTCAGACAGACATGCCTGAAAATGTATGGCACTTTTTGTGTACAGCTAGCTGGAATTTGCATCTGTGGGTCTTTTGGAATGAATGATTTACATGCTGCTGGCACTGATGACAATTGCAATTCTACCCCTCCTTTTTAAGGAAAAAAATGGGGAAATTTTTTTCTTATTCCAAATATCTTTTCTGGTCTAGAACATGGTGCTTTCCATCACCACTGCTGGGAGGAAGTTTAAAACTGAAAAAACATAATGTGATAGGTAGGAGAATTTCTTCAGAAATAGCAAATAGGAGCAAACAGAGGCTTTGTTTGTGTTTATGAAGACAAGAAATTACAATTAATATCTCAGAATCCTTTTGCACCTAGAAATCATTCTAACATACAAAAATTCCCCTGTATATGATTTACTAATTAAAACAGACTTCATAATTGTTAACTTATTTGATCAAACCCGCTTTTTCACTCACCAATTCATGATAATTGTTTTGCTTTTTAAAATTGTTCACTGGATAAATAAGATAAATAATTCTCCATGTGTTCTTTAGTTGTGAGCAGTTTGCTAAGAACTACTTCCACCAAAAACTAGCAGATTTATTTGTTTTGAGTTAATGGACAAATCCCATAATACTTTATTGCTGGTCTTAAGCTCAGTCTAGTTATGAGGTCACACTTCCATATGCCAGTGTTTGTCCTGATGTTACTAGAATTTTCAAGGGTATCAAGGACAAGGAAAAAACACTCAAAGAAGTCTGCTGAGTCTTTGAGCAACTAGGCAGTTAAGCATAAAATGTCTGCAATGTGACAGACAGATAAATGATAAAATACCTTTCTAGTAACTACTGAAGATAGGAAATATTATGTGAAAGGGGCAGGAAGTGTTTCAAAGGGCACTTGATAATAAAGGGTCTGCAAGTATTACTTGTACGTGATTTATTGATTTGTTCAGTGTAGCATGCGAGACTGTACTGATTTATACAGAGCATATACAAGAACCATGTCATTACAAACTGCAAACCAATCTTTAAAATTAGTTACTGTCCAATAGGTTTTGGAAAGATATACCTGTCCTGCTGCCACCCAGCCCAGAGCACAATGATTAGTTGAAGATGAAAGTTGATGTGAGTAGATCAAAGCTCAGTATATTAGGTCAAGCGTTTTTAACATAGATTTATGAACCAAGATTCTGGTTCATTTTGTGTTCTCTTGGGAAAGAAAAATTGAAGTACTCCAAGGATTCTCCTTTTCAATACTTGTAACTTTCCTGCAGTTTTTAAACTGCATTTCTCTTTCTCTCTGCTTTTTCTAGGCTGTCCAAACTCCTCTTTTCTTTTCCATCTCCTCTTGGATTGCCAGTATACTAGAAACTATAGATCTTAATGGTGTCTTTACCAGTCCCCAGGCATGTGTATTGGTCTTCATTTCAAGATGCAAAACCTGTTTTTTAGTTCTTGATGTTCTTTTTTCAGTCTTAACTGATAACCAAGATCAGTATTATCATAGGTATATCCAGGTTTTTTTTAATGATCAAGTTCCATCTGATTTGTGCAGAATCAGAGTACATAAACAATAAGAGTAAATAGAGTACATAAAATGAGCTGCCTGACCATCTACCACTCATAAAGGATGGGAAATTGAGACCTCTGCAGCATTGATTCTGTAAGACATAAAGACCTTCAACTTTAAAGAAAGTCTGTTGCCCTGGAAATAGTTGCTTGGGTAAAGAAGTGCCTTTTGGCAGATTCCTGATCTTTAGAAGCAAAACTCTCATGACACGAAATGAAAGCTTGTGGCTTACGTGTTTCTTAAAAGAAGCCCAAGACCTCTGGTGTTTCATATTTTTCCTATATAAAAGCTTTTACTTGTCAATACTTGATGATCTGAAAATCCTTTGAGCCCTTAGCACTCAGCAATGAACCTGCAGGAGCCTGGACTGCCCTGGTAAGCACGTGGCACTCTGGGGTGTATGCACAGTGATTCCTGCAGTAGTGCAGAGCTGGAGCCCTGCTTCCAAACAGGGCCGTGCCAGGAGCAGCACAGCCCAGTGCAGGGAAAAGACAGCAGCTTTCTTCAGTGCTCTTTGCATTTCCACAGTGCCCAAAAGCCCAGCCCGGGGCTGTGGAGGGTAGCAGTGTGCTCTGTACTGCACCAACACCGGACAGACAGAGGGGACAAAAGGTTTCTCAAGGCAGAGGAACACGACGAAGCAGTGTGGTGGCAGTAGATGGCATGCTAGGTCTTGGCATACAGTTCTTCAAGGTTGATCATCCGCCGGCTGTGTCAGCAAGGAAATCTTCGTGGAGAGAGTTGAGGGACTGTAATAAGTAACTTTGGAGCTGTTCACAGCATGTTGTTTCCTACAATGAAGGACACAGTGGCAGAGAGGATGAAGCTGCTTTTATATTTTTGTGCAGAGTGGATGCTGAAGGTGGGAGTCACTGTCTGCAGAGAAGTGACAGCCTGTTTCACAGTGCAGAATGAGAGATGACAAGGCTGGGACAGGCAAGGAAAAGCTTAGAAAATGAAGGTGCTTTTTGTTTGCTACAACATAGAAGAAGGACAAAATGATGCCAAAGATAGCAGATAGGACAGCTGATGTGGTCAAAGTGAGATGGCAGCAAAATCATCTTTTCAGATGTATTGCAAATGGATGTGAGCAGAAACAGAATTGTGTTTGTCAAATCCCAGAGAGGAAAAAAATATTCTCTTTTAATAAAAAGAAAAGGTGTTGGGAGACCAGAGAGAGGTTTCCCAGTGTGATCTGATAAGAAAAACCATATCTGAATTTGTTATGTAGAGAGCACCTGCAGGATTTACCCATAAGCTGGATTTGGGGACAGAGAGAAGTGTATGAGATGCAGGTTATCCCAGGTTATGGATTGCAGCAAGTGGCACTGTACTGTCAGCAGTGACTGAGGCAAGAAAGGGAAAAAAAGATTTGAGAAGTCTTGCTATGTTAAGCTAAAACTAATGACTAGATGTCTCTGAAAAGATTTTAATTCAGACAGGATATGCTGGAGCAGAGAGATACTTTTATGTGTTGCTAGGATAAAAATATAAATTGAATTTATGTTTTTAAATCAGCTCTGGGCAGCTAATGTTGACACTTCTTCTCTCATAGGAGAAGGAGGGGAAAGTATTTGGGTTTCACTGGTGGAAAAATTGAGCTGGAAAACATTCCACAGTGCACATCGTTTGTGGGAGGTGACCACATTTGAGGTGGTTTGATGGGGCTCACCTGATTTAGAGAATGATGACTATGGAGCAGCCATGGATACTTCTATACTTTTACAGTTGCAAAGGGTAGTTAGTTGGTCTGTTGCTGCCTTAGTGAATATAGATGCTGATTGTCGAAGTAATTCAAAGTCCTGTTTTATCCTTGGGGAGGGAAGGAGGCTCACGTGGCAGTATGTTTTTCTCACTGTATCAATTTTTCATCTGCCTGAAGAATATTATTTCTGAGCCCAGTGTGTATGTTATTTCCTTTTTGGCTTTGTATGTATAATTTTAATTTGTGTCATAGACTCAGACTCTTATCCTTTCTTTCTTTTACAGCATATTAATGAGAAACAAGAGGGCAGAGGAAACGGGAATATTTTTGGTCTAGTGCCTTCAGTTTAGTATTGTGTGTACTTCACTAGCTGGAGCTGCTTAACAAAGTAGGATTTTTTTTTTTGTTTCTTTTAATACAGAGGGAATTCTGGAAAGTGCATGCTGTACTCCCACTAGGTAAAATACCTGCTGTTCCTCTGTGGTGCTGGCTTCTATGTTGAAAAATTCCTGTTGCTTCTACTAGAAGAACTTTTTGAGGTTGTATGAGATGAATCCAAGCCCACACTGGTGCAGTAGCTGATTCCAGCCATGGCATTCAGCAGGGAGCATGAGTTAAATTTTCAGAGCAGGTGCCAGGATGGATTTTATAGGCACAGGGCTCCTTGAGACCACTGGTGGGAAGGGAGGTGGTGTTGTGGCACTAACTGCAGCAACCCAGCTGTGGCTGCTTGTGGTGACATGGTGGAGACAAGGGCAAGGCTGAAGGGATGTTACTTAACTTTGTTATGATATGAGTTTCTATTTTTATCACAACTGACCTCAGTGAGACATTCTGTGGCTTGATGGATGGCCTGAATGCCACTGAGCCTGGACCTTTTTGAGCCTTCAGAACCACAGGTGTTAGAAAACCAAATCCAGGTCATTGATGCTGGCTGCACTCTGGCCCTACTTTATCCTTTGCTTTACTTTGCTTCGTTTTTTGCTAGGAATGATATAAAACGGGCTATTAAGCTTCCTAAGCCTGGAGTCACCACTGATCCTGAACTATCCTTTGATTATCATTCCAGTTGCTTCACAAAAGTCCTCTCTGTTGTTCTCTGGAATGCTGGAAAGATAAGACCAGTGCTGTTGCAGGAGGATGCAGTGCTGTTAATTAAGTTCCCTGTTATGTGCCAGCTGGGCTACTAGAATCTGGGGCTTCTTAACTTTTCATGATAGAGCTCACCTGCAATCCTGCTCCTGCCATTCAAACTGTAACATATTATTGTGCTGCTTGGAAGCTGTTTATGGTGCCTTGCAACATGTTGGGATAATTCTAAGACGCCAACAGGCACACTGAAGTTCCCAGGCTGGCTTTTGCCACAGTGACAGCATTTTAATGCATTACAAAAATGTTTTTGCATTAACGTTTTAGTTCAGTTTGGAAGCTGGCTTCTGAAGGGAGACTCCCAGTTACTGAATGCTTTGATTTGCTTCACAGGACAGTCTTGGAGAACAAAGCAGCTACACTATTCTGTGATACAGCTGAATTGGGAGGTGTGCTGCTGGAGCAGGGTACACTCCACCTGCTGCCTGTACCCTGTGCACTGCAGCAGACCAGAGACAGTGCAAGCTACTTCCCCTCTCATCCCACAATGCACACAGTAGGATGGTGTCCATCAAAACCAGCTGTTTTCTTTATCAATCCCCTCTGCTGTGCTGTATTATTTGTTACCTTGGACTGTGTGTGCACTGGCCAGGATTCTGGGACACTCGTATGGTTTGGTGGGAGTTACTGCCAAAGTAATTGCTCTTATAGGTGTTTGCCCTGCCCCTTCCCCCCTAGTGAATGCAGACTTCATATAATACTATTTTTGGTATGTGGTATATTTAGAGACAAGTTGCCTTTATTAGTTTTGTATGGAGTTACTGGCGGTAGCTTGTCCTATCTCTATGCAATCAGCTGCACATAATTTGGCTGAGTTTTATTAACAGTCACCAAGTTTATACTTAGACTCCATGCTAGATTTCAGCCAGAAGAAGGTATCACTTTTGAAAGCATTAGAAGGTGGAAGCAGACCATAAAGGATGCCTGCCATGCTAAGTCCTGCTGGGCACTACAGGTACAGTCCATATCACTGTAGTACTGCAGCATCTGGCATCCCTGAGGAAGAAATGGAGATAACCAATTTTATGGCACGAAGAACAAGGAATAGTCAGAACATATGACTCGTGCAGGGTCACAGAAACAGTCTGTATCAACAGAGGGAATTAAGTCTGAGCCTAAAGTCAGCTCAGAATAAGTACCTTAATCACTAGATTATAGTTTCATTTTCATTGTTTCCTCAGTGGGAAGGAATGAGGAGAAAAATGGGGCGGAAAACAGAGAAATCGCTCTTTGTGCCCTTTTATCATTGTGTTTCAAGTACTTGCTCTTGCCTATATTGTCTTTCTTTGCCTCTGCCATAGCAATTTCCATAGTATTTTATTGTGTGATTTTATGGGCCTTTACCCTATATTAGGCTGAATTAAAATGCCGTGGCACCCAAACTGTCTGCTTGCTGTACCTCCTTAAGAGACAATATTTCCCAGGGGAAAGGTTCTCTGTTGCAGTAAACACTTTTTGAAACACACTCACTGATGTTTCTTAAATGTGAGTGGTAACAAACAGCATTACCTTAATATATGGCAAAACAACAGCAGCAGGATTTGGGGAAGAAACTTTCCATATTAGAGTTACTGGAACTTTGATTGTGTCTGGATACAATAGGTGTAAAACTGACCACCTCCAAAATAATGTAAACAAAAAAAAATTGCAGAGAAATAATTGTTTTTACCTTCAGCTTCTAATGTCAAGGGGCCACCTACCCATTTGGCATTTATATTTATACACTGATCAGTTACAATGCAAACATTAACATAAATTCCTAGGCTTCCAGTTATCTACTCCCTATGAAAAAGACAAATACTGTCTCTCAATGTATTATTGCAATCAGTAAGAATGAAACATTTCTATGAGGAAAAAGTCCACTCATCAGCATTTTTCCTGACCAGCTCCTCTTTGCAGATAGGCTAATGCTTAAAGAATTATTAAGCTTATTTATGTACATCCATTTTCTCTGTATGAATTGGAAAAAGAGAGAAGAAAAATCCTAATTTAAAGTATAATTTATGATAAATTTTTGGCACTGCAAAGGTTGATCACGGAAAAAATTTAAATATTGGAACTTCATTTCATACTTCTGATATCTGCTGTGACAATGGAGTTTAACTGCAGGCCTTCTTTTCCTTCTGAAAATACTAATTGGATTTTCAACAGGATGTTCATGAGTAAAAGATGGTGCTGCACAGTGAGATTTTTTTTTCTTTAAGTAGTTCTGCTTAATGAAATGTATAAAAATCTTATATTGTTCTGTCAAAACAGAAGTAATGTGCTTATTCTGTTTCCTGCTGCGATCAACCAATCTGGTAATTTAAATCTAAATGTGCCATAATCTTGAACACCAGGAGGATTAGAAAAATCATAAGGAAAACACCCACGTTTCCATTTAATAGATGGCCTTTTGAGCTCATTTCCAATTTACTGCTGTCCTTCCTTGCTGAAAACAAAAACAGATTTCCTGAAAATTATATCAAAACAGCAAAAGTGCATCAATTAAGCCACAAGATTCAACAGGGCATCTTTTAATGGGCCATTAAGCCTGGGGTGTATTGTGAAATATCAAGGTAAAGGGTGGATTACTTAAAGTACCCACAAAATGTATTAATGATTCATTAAAGCATGCCATGTAAACAAATGGTCAGATCATAACTAAGTGGCCTGATTATGCAATCAGTTTTAGTGGTGTATTAAAGGACAAGATCTAAACAGCAAGCTAAGAATTGAGTTCAGCCTGTTAAAATGAAGACTAAAGTTATTTTTAAAACCTGAAGTATGTAATATGTACAGTTTTCCCAGTAAAACCCCTCCATGATTGAGGGAAGCAAATGTGTTAAGCAAATAATTTTTCAAAAGCAGTAATTTGAAAAAGTACCCGGCAATGTGGCTTTTTCAAAGCATTTGGGTCTGAAGAGGCAAGTCCTGATCTCAATTATATGGACTTTAAGAACCACCCTGTGACTCCTGTGTCTGCCTTCATACAGTCATTGAGCAGCCTTTGCATGGATCTGCTCCTCAGACTGTGAGCCCAGGTAACACCCTGCAGGTTGTTTTCATTCAGCTCCTGGATAGAATGCAATGTTCATGCAGCCAGCTTGTTTTGGAAGAGTTTCAAAAATCTCAGAATTTGCTAGAAATGCCAGTTCCAGGTGTCACAGGAGAGCTCTTGGCATGGTGGTGTGACTGTGTGAGGTTGAGTGTAGTCCCTGAGGAAAGCAGCTGACTGCTCTCTTCAGATGTGGAGCTGTGGATTTGCAGGGTACGTAAAAATACTTTTTCTTGACATAACACACAGAGCCATCCATCTGTTAAGGCCCAGGATTCAATAAGTTAGGTAAAAAACCATAAGGTCATCTTGAAGGGCAAGTTGCCTCAGTGTTTTCATAATATGCTGTTGGTTTTTAATGTGGGACAAAGGAAGAGTGATCCCAAACCCACATGTTCCTGACGGTGAAGATCACAGTGGGAATGTTGTACCCAGTGCAGGCAGTGGTAATGATGGGGCCACAACCTTGCTGACTTATGGGAAAATTTTGCCTTCTCTGCCTTTGGGTATTTCCACATATCTTTTTGGCTGTGTTCTCTTACCAGAAAACTAAACCCCTTTTTAGATTTGAATGAAAGACCAAATCAGCAAGCCTCCTGAGAACATTCTAAAGACCCTAGTTAGTGAGAGAAATTGCTAAGGAACCCAGGAGCGCCTTTGGTAGAAATCCAGTCGCTAAGAACTGTGAGCTTTGAGTCAAGCATGAAACACTTGAAGACAACTTAAACTTGTGTTGCTACACTTTGCATTGCTACAGTTAGATTGCTCATTGGCAATCCTAAGGCTGGAGACACCATTGATCCTAAACTATTATTTGATTTGATCCATTTTAGTTGCCTCACAAACCCCATATTTGTTGTTCTGTGGGATATTGGAAAGGTAAGATCAGTGCTGTTGCAGAAGATCATGCTGTTAATTCAGTTCTCTGTTATATAACGCCATAAAAATCATTAAGTGAACCATCCACAAAAGGAGGAGATGTCTGGAAAAACAGTTTCAAAGAAGGTGTTTCTTCCTTCTCAGCTCACATCAAGTGCAGGAGCAGTAGTCTGAGAAGCAAGTAATCACTGTGTTTTTCAAGGAATGAATTTCATTTGTCTCTTATAGACATCATTCAAATTGTATAAAACCCCACTCCAAGACAGGGAGATAGGAAGAAGAATTTCTGCCTCCAGTTGGTGAGTTAGCTCAGGTGCAAGTGCCTAAGACTAAACCTAAACTCTAGCATGTTTGAGTGACTGGTAGTTTCTAATTAGTAGTTCTTACAAAAGGACTTTTAATAAACTCTTTCCTTTTATTTGGCTGCATCAGTTCACAGCAAATGGATTGCAATGAAATTTAACATTGCAGAAATTTCCTGTGTAACACCATCCCTTACACACTGGGAATCAATGGCATTTAATGCTCACGATACCCGTGTCTCCCAAGAAACCACTTTGACTCTATGGCTGGTCCATCATTTATATGGACCAAGACAGTAAAAAACGGGAGGAGAGATAAAACACACTGAAAACAGTGTGGGCTGCATGTAATGTCTTCTTGATTGCTTTCAATGTATTACTGATCTGAACATATGGTAAATAGTGCAGGTTCTTTCTTTTTAGTAGTGCTGTCTCTAGTGAGGCATTTTTACCCCATCTTTAAATGTGTGTGTTCTTAACCCTACATGTACTGAACATCTATCAAAGACCAGGTTGGATGGGACTTTGAGCAGCCTAGTCTAGTGGAAAATGTCCCTGCTCATAGCACTGGGTTGGAATGGGATGGTCTTTAAGGTTCCTTCCAACACAAACCATTTTATGAGTCCATGTAAGGTTTAGATAGAGATATTTAAGGTGTGGTGCTTCCTGAGACTGCTTCAGCTCCTGTAGAGCACAAAGAGGTTTGTGAGACTGTCCTTTGTGAAAACAAACTATAATTGAGAGTGCTGGTGCCTGGACTGTAAAAATACTTTGTTGGTAAATGTTGGTGCTGATAAGTGAGATGGCCTTTTGTCTGCTTATTTTTAAAATTAAAAAAAAAAAAAAGGAGCTGAGTGTATTCAATCACAGCTTCCTTTTGCAAAACTGGAAATTGGCCAGTATATTTTTATTAAAGCATAACTCCTTTCTCAATTGGTATTTGCTTTTGTACAAATGACTTCCCCCTCCCACTTATTTTTTCTATTGGATATGGGAAGTAACTGCTAAAAAGTTAATTCAGTTTTTTCCACACAGTTCTTTCATTTCCTTTTGACCCTTCCATTTCCCCTGAAAACCTGCATTTACAACCTTCCTAAGTACTTTGCACCTCCAGAGCTTTCTACCCATCCTTGTTTTTTGGTCCTGCATTTCTACTGCTCCTTCCATTTTAGAGAATTGTGTTCCTGTTCCATATGCTTTTGCCTTTCCCTTCTCACTGTATTCAGTAGCAAAGCTCCCAACAGCTCCTCTTAGAGCCATGCTGACCCTGCCCTGTTCCCTGGCACATCTCTCTCTCCTCTTTTAAGGACTATGTGCTTGTTACAGACGTCCATACTCTGAGCAGCCTTTTCTTTGACCTTCTAACACATGTTAAAGGTTGTGTATAGCATACAACATCAAGTCTCACCTGCAAAGTAAGCCGAGTCATTATTATCTAGTCCTGGTGCTCTGCAGGGTCAGCAAAGAGGCAGCAGTTACTGTCAGTGTGAGGATGATAGTGCAGCACTCTGTTACCTCCAGAAACTAGTGGAAAATAAACACTTTGGGCAGCAGCAGCTCCCTTTTAACACGGAGAAATATTTGTATACTGGAGAAAAGCTTAGCACCATAATGATAGTGTTACCTAGCTTTTACAAACAACTTGTTTTGATGTGATCACCAAATGCTGGGAGGCTGCTGTATTGCTGTGTGGGGTTTCTGGGATAGAAAAGCACTCTGCTGGCTCAGGCTCGAGTGACTGAGTGTTCTTCAATGATAATTACTTCCATATTATTTGCAAATTTAAGTGACTGAAATTTTATAACCACTGGGGTTACCAGACTTACTGGTCTTTTAGAAAGCTGTTTCCTCACTTCATCGAAATAGTTGAAGTGGTGAAACATAAGGTTTTCTTCAGGGAGGACAGGGAAGAGTGGAAGTCAGAGAGTAGCTCTAAGATCAATCCAGTTTATGTGTTTTTGATAAGGTGGTGATAACTTTATCAGATCCAAGTGTCTGCAAAGTCATCTTATGGGTCTAAACTAGAAATGTCAGCTAGCCTGTGTTTCTAATTCAGTATCTGCCTATATCTTTCTCCTCTGAAACTGGTGAAAATCTGCTTCAACCAGATAAAGGGCCAAAAATACACTAACTGTGCATTTTTCTGCTTTGAGAAGAATGAACTCATTCCCATTTTTGTTCATCATTCTCTTTCTTCTAGGTGTATGGCCCTCCAGTCCTCTGTGACCAGGGCTGGATATGGCACAGCGAGAATGGTGCTCCAACCATGTCCCTGTATCCACCAGGCATGTGACATAACACACCTGAGCCTCTCAGCCATATGGCAACTGCAGCATGCTCTGGAAAATATCATTTTATACCTCCCACCACCACCAATTAACCAAACTGAATTTCTGCCTCTAGCATCCATAAACAGTCCCCTTCAAAAATGTTTTTTAGGGAAGTCTTTCAGTTTACGTGTTATTCAAATGGTTCAGTGATTGGGATTTTTTCATATTGATGATGCTGGGTATATAGGAGACATTGGTTTGGGTATCAACTTATCTCAAATATAAAGCCTTTACTGGTATTGTTAGAAGTCCTGGAAACTATGGAAGTTTTAGCAGTTTGGCATTTCTTTTCTGCTCCTCTAGCTCCATGAGCCAGATAAGCCTGTGAGGCTTTTTGAATCTCAGGCAGCTGCTGGTGTTTAAAGCACTTCTTAATTGCATATTTTTGAGAGGTTCTAATGGCCCAGTGATTTCCTAGATTTGCAGGCCAGAAGGCATTACCGTGATCATCTACTCTGACCTCCTTCAGAGGTGTAGGAATCACTGGGTGAAATCCCATTAAATGGATTAAATAGTAAGTGTAAAATTAAAAAGGTAATGAAATATAATACTTCTTCCTGGTGCTGGTCCAGGACTTGAGGTAGTGTGGTAGTGCAGAGCAAATGTACCTGATTTCCATGTTTCTGTGCTGCAGTAAAGAAACATCCTCTCTCACCATTTAACAAGTGTTGCCTTTTTGTTTTTCCTCTTGTGACTCCTTCTCCTTTAATAAGGAAATATAATCTTGTTGTTGGATGTTAGGCTGTCCACGCATCTGCAACAACACTGGTACATCATCCCTGTCATGGCCCTGCTTATACCCTGAGACCTCATATATATGTGGCACATCACTTAGCAAAGAGGATGGAGCGGGCATGTTTGACATCCTCAGGATCCAGGAGTAGATGTAGTACCTACAAGTTGTCTGCCAGCCTGTGTAGAACTGAACACACCCCAGAATTCCCCACTGCATCCTGTGTTATGAAAAATCAGAGCAGTCCTGGAGACAGCTTATCCCATGTCACAGTACAGATCACCTTTTTTGAGCTCCCTGATTCTTTTCAGATACTACTTACCCTGGACTGGATCAGGTTATCAGCACTTTTCCCAATGTGTTTGTCTTTGGTTTTAGCAGTGCAGTAGGTTATGCACAGCACCTGCTGGGCAGTGATTAAGCTGGTTGTTTTAAAGCAAATAGCACCAATCCTGCATTGTAATAGTCACACTAATGAGGGAAAAGTAACTCTGAGACTTACATACTCTGAATTCCAGTAAAGCTGAAGTCAATACCAAGGCAACTTAAAGTGTAGTATTTGCTTTTCCTGCCATTGATTATGCATTTCCTCCTGACTTAACATAGGTGATTTATAGTCAATAGCCTGTGAGTGACGATCCACTGTAATTCAGCAGGAAGATTCTTCAGAAAAGACCTGATGTTTTGGGTTTTGTGTATTCCTCTGAAATGAACCTGGACAAATATGATTTCTGGTGTTGTTACTCTGTAGATTCAAAGTCTAGAAAGGCATTCCCAGCTGCAGTCAGAAATGTAGAGATTCCATGTTTCTCATTCCAGAGCATCCCATGTGAAATTTCCCACAGTATTGACAGGCACAGATAACCCTAACCATTGCTGATGGGGGAGAAGAAGGTGGGAGTTCTTGTCAAATCCTTCTTGTCAGATAGAAAGCTTGTTTGCCTTGTTCTGATTCCCAACAGGAGAGAAAAAGTCTTTTAGAGCAGGGGAA
This sequence comes from Formicarius rufipectus, assembly GCA_013399695.1. NCBI lineage: Eukaryota > Metazoa > Chordata > Aves > Passeriformes > Formicariidae > Formicarius > Formicarius rufipectus. The sequence goes on from VXAU01006054.1 coordinate 640,149, forward strand.
ATTTCCCTGGTGTGTGAAAAGCATGCAGAGCCACTCATTACTCAAACGAAGATTAGTTTGTGCTTAATTGAGTGGTGAAACTAAAGCAAAATATATCTCAATTTATTTAATCTTCATCCCTATACTAGTGAAAACCAGAGATACCTTGCTAAGAAACAAAGCTTGGATATTTCCAGTTTGGAAAACTTGATGACTGTAGAATAGGAAGGAAACAAGAAGGGACAGTGGTTGGTCAGCAAAATGCCTTGCCAGGTGGGTAAAGGAGAGTTTGGTTTTGTCCTCGCTGATGGAATAGGTAACCTGGTATAGCAGATGTTTGTGCTGCACTGGCTTATCCTCCAGTGGCCACCTCTGCAGTTTTCATGGACTTCATGACTTGCTTATAATTGTCTGATAAAATAGATTTCCTTCAGCAATACCAATATTGTGGAAATACCTTCCTGGGTATGCAAAACATGCTGGAATTGCAAGAGGTGCTCACTTGAATAATTGTTTCAGATAATGCTAAAGGGGTTATGAATTAACAAGCTGGAAGAATAAACAAGATTAGAGTTAAGTGCTTTCAGGGACCATGTAAAAATTAGTCAAAGGGTAATTGCAAAGGAAGAGAGTGAGGCAAGCCCATACATTAGAAGGGGTCAAAATAGAAAATAGAGAGGTCAGGAATAAGATGGCTGCGTAAAACAAGCAGTGAAGGAAATGAGAAGGGAAAAAATAGATGGTTGTTGTTTCTTTAGGTAGAAATCTCAGAAAATTACTGAGTAGAATTTAAATTGTGGATACAGTGAAAAGCACTGCATCAAAAAGAATATAAAATACGTAAATTTCCTAATGAAGGTCATAGTTGCCTTCAGTTCCTCAGTACATCTCTGAATGAAATGCTAAATGTCCACAGTGCATTATCTCAAACTTGAAGAAGCTAAAAAGGCAAATAAGGCATTTGTATGTAACGAGAGAAAGAACTCTATCAACAACATCTTCTGAAGAACCTCAACCCTACTCTCTCAGTGACCTGTTACTGAAATGAATGGGGATTGCTGAATGAATGAAATATGTCCTGAAACCTAAAGTAGGGGAAATTATATCTTATGAGGCTTCAACAGCTAAAACAAGGATGTGTCCAAGGTTCATGGAGACCTTGCTCCTGTTTTCTGATGCCATTGGGTCACATCTCCAAGTCTTGCTTGTGACCTTCTCATTATGAGGAGAAAAAAAGGATTATTTTGTGGTTTGTTTCTTCTGAGCTAGTATGGAACAGCTCTTTTGAGCTAACTTGGAGCAAAAATGGTTCAGAAGTAGTAGAATTAGAATTGTGATTCTCACCTCTAAATATCCAGTAATTTCACCTCCTATTCACCCTGCCTTTTATTTCTCTCCCTTGCCATTCTCCCCTGTGCTCTGGAGTGCTCAGCCTGAATCTGAACAAATGTTAAGAGTGATGTATGGAGTGCAAATACAGGTTTCTCTGCTGATTTGGGGCCATAGGTAGTAAATGCATTAGTCTGAACAGCTACAAGTTTATAGCAAACATTATGCAAGCACACAGGAACTGTTGTTGACTGTGCAAGTATCACAGCCTATTGATTAGCTGCTACGTGGGCCATAATATAACTATCATTATTAATGATGACAGAAAAGTGTATGTGCATCACGGTAGCAAGTTACCTCTTTCATTTTTTCCCCCCCTCAATTTATTGCTGAGGCAGAGTAGATTGTAAGTCACCTTTGCATTTTGAGAGAGAAAAGAATCTAACATTCTTGCATTATATCAGACTAAAGGGGATGCTGCCTTATTGTCTTCCCAATTTTTCCTGCAAGAAATCATTGCTAGTATTTGTGAGCTGTTCCACAAAGCAATAGCTGATTTTATAACCTCTGTAATATAGGAGAGCAGTAATCTGTTTTTCAATATTAGGTCAAGTTGCTCTCATCTAATCTTGTGTGTTCCTTTCTTACAGTTTCTATGCTAGAAATTGTAAAAGGAAGTACTCTTATAAAAGATACATTTATTGAGTGAAGATTAGTTGTTTGTTGCGACAGCACTGGGGATATGAAGCATGTTCTTTAAAGACATTAGTTAGAGCTACCCTTTTCTTTATGGCTGCAGGTATAAAATACAAAATATATATACCTAAATGTTTAGTTTTATACAATATGAAAAAGATAATGTGTCTTCAATCTTAAACTTCTAGCAATCATTCCCTGTGATGTGAACTATATACAGTTTCTGCTGTAATAAACCTACGAGCTAAGGCGCTCTACTTTGCTTAATTTAACTAAACCATTGTTTTGTGAATAAAAAAATTACTGGCGCAATTAAAATTTTGGAGGGGAAAGGATTCTTTCTACTCAAAGTGGATAAACTCTAGTACTCCTCTGCAAGGTATGTACAAGCCTTTTTTATTCAGGTATCCTATATACAAGAGAGCTTTCAACTTAATTCTCTTGTCCTGCATGCCCCAAAAGAGCGTCAAAGGAGCTCATGGAATAAGGGAAAGGAAGGTGGATATCTTCTGTAATAGTCTATTCTGTTTTGGGGAGGAATCTGTTTATCTTATTGTTCTTTTGTATATTAGTGCTGGAATAGAAAATCCCAGTACTGATACAGTTCCTTAAGCACCTGACAGCTGTGGCAAGGAATGTGCTGGAGAATGTGCTGCTTGTGATGCTGAGGGTGTCTGAGAATTTCGGGTGTTTTTTAAAGGAGAAGAAAGCACTCAGTTTTTCTTCTCATCTTAAGTAGATTGCAAGCCCCCAGTTCAATATCTGTCTTAAATTCCTTTCATCAGATCCTCCCTTAGTAATATAATTATTTTTTTTTAAATTTTTTAAAATTTTTTTTAACACAAACAGTCAATCTTTTCCATCTCCATTTATGAGAGAGCTCTTCTCTACTCCTCTTTCTGGAGCTTTCTTGGGGATTATCTGAGAACCGTGCAAGGCAACTGCAGGGTGTGAAAGAAAGATGCCATTCTGGGGAGTAACCGAAGCTTTGTTAGTGACAGAGGTTTTCTTAAAAGTACATGAAGCAGAGTTACATCTTTGCTGTAGGATCCTTCTGTTAGGATTACTTATGTGGGTGAAGGATTTTCAAAATTATACCCTAATAGAAACATTTTCAATAGAGAAAATGGGTTTGTCTGTCTCTTTGAGATATGTGTGTACACAGATGTATTCACTACAGTTTTACATTAGAAATATGACACTCCATTGCAGGGTCAAGAATTGGAGAACTGGGAAGATCTGAATTTGTAGCTCTTTGTACAACTTTAATTCTATGCATGCTGGATATCTTCCAACACTGAGCTCTTATCTTGCTCAAAGCTCAAAGTGTTTAGAGGAGAGTAGGTCGGATCATGGAATTTGAAAACACGACATAATCCTGAAAGGGCAGAATAAAGACTGTGTGGCAGCAAAGTCTGCCATTTCCTAAGCTGAAGTGATTTGCAATCTAAACATTTTAGCGCAGTTTATTGGATGTCATTCCGTATTTATTTTGTTGCAGGCAAAGAGAAAAACAAATCTGTTATGAGTAATTGCAGAAGCTGTTCTATGGCAGATCCTCAGGGTCTGGGAGCCTTCCCCGCAACTCTGCCACATCACCTCTGGCAGCAGCTGGCAGTGGGAATGGGCTGCTGGCAGCTCTGAAGCTGGGGAGGAAGATAGTCAGTTCAAGGTTGAGGTTTGTCATTTTCGTTGAGCAGGGAGGTGCCCTCCCTCTGGCAGGGTGCTGCTGGACACAGGGGCAGCAGCAGTGAGGACATGCAGGGCTGTTGGCACTTGGCTTGGCAGCTCTCACCTGCTGGGAAGGATGTTCAGCTGGACCCTGCTGGTGTGTTTACCATGTTGTCCCAAGAAAAAACAAGTGGAAAATGGTGACCTTGGGTGTTTTGAGAGCTCTTGGAATAGGGAATGTTATGTCTATCCTAACATTTTCTTGCCATTATATTTGTATTTTATTGACATATATTGGAAAATATGATAGGATGAGAGAATATGGATTTTGTATTTAGATATTGTTTTTTCTTTTCCTTATAAGAAGGGGGCACTCTCACTGTTTATTACATATAGCAACATTTCTTGAATTAAATTAAGAATTTACTTTCCTGGAGTTCAAGGTATTCATATTTACTTCTGTCCACAGACAAAATACCACTTTTTTAATAAAATATCATTCAGGTTTCTATCATGTCACTGCTAATTGTTATTAATGAAATATGCATTGTTATTCCCAGTAGACCTGCCAAGCCAAAGAATAAAAGTCTAAGGAAATAGAATTAATAACTGTTGCAATGCATCATACAGATAAGCCAGTAATTGCAAGGTCAGATGGGCGTACATAGATAGATGGTTAACTGGTTGTGCTGTAATGGAGGCACAGGCCTCTTACATATGTTAATGAATAATGTTTCTCATAAAGACACTAGATTGATTGTCTACAAAACCATCTTCTGAACCAGAAGTGATCAACACTCATGGTAATGAAATACTAAAAATAAATTTGTAAATCCATGTTAGAAGTGAATTTTGAGCCCTTATAGCTTGATGCTCAGTCATTGCTTATTCCAGAAATGAGATACATGAAAAATTCTGATAAAAGAATGCTCCATCTCTTTTTCTGTTAACTTATTAACCACTATCTTTATAGCTGATGTGCCTTCTCTTTAGCCTAAATGAAAGCTTCAAATCACTGACAAAAGGAGAAGTTGAAAAATATGTAGCATGAATTTCTCCGAGAGAATCAGTATATAGTTATATTTTTGTGTTATAAGAGACACAGGAATTAGATTTGTTGGTTTCCTAGCAACTAAGATTCTCAGGATTTTTAAAGCTGAAGATCAAACTTCTATCACCTTCTTAGAAGTACAGACAGATGTGTATTAATAAAAACAGTTTCTGAAATAATTTCCATGTAAGCCACTGTAAGTATTTTATAGTAGTCTAAAAATAAGATCTGGCTTTCTAGATCAGTATCAACTCTAATCACAGGTTGGCAATAACTAACATCTTTCTCATGTTATTTAAGATATTTATCAAATTCTGTTAAATGTGTCCTTTGAGTCTTTTCAAGGGAAAAATAAGTCAACTATTGGGAGAAAGGAAGTTGGAGCTTCAGAAAGAAACAATTTTGCATTTGTGTTTTGTATGCATCTGGTTGTGTATTTTAACCTTCAGTTTGTTTTAAGTCCTTTTTCATGCTTTGAAATACAGACTTCAGGTTGGCTTTTTCTGCTAAAATACTTTGCAGTATTAACACGTACAGCTTCTGTGTAGTAGCTTCCCAAGCAGTGTTTCACTGCTTAAATGCAGAATACTCCTCTGGATTAAAAGATGGTCTGTGGCTTAAGCTTTCAATGTACTATGGATGGGGGCAAATGGTTCCATAGTTATTGCAGACTTACAGTCTCCTTCTGGAAACAGATGTAGGCTATTGAACATGGGACATAAAATCTGATCTGTCTGAAATAGTTTTCTGCTCTTGGTGGTGCAGGTCATAGTCCTTTTTATGGCTGTTGCTTTTTATATTGTGTCTTTTTGCCTGAATATGAACTTTTTTTCCCAGTCTGATCAAAGCCATTTTCCCTACCTTTTCTTTTGGCACAGTTGTGTATGTCTCCTGAGCTGTGAGGAGGGAGTTAGGGGCTTGAGAAAAAGGTAGGCAGGGTGTTCCTTGCCTTCCAAGTTAAAATCACACTTGAATGTATTTGGACTGTGCTATGATACCTTTCCTACTGTGTAAAGTGTCCCACAATGTTTTATAAACAAGGCAGCTTGATTTATTTTCACACATTATGTGCCGGCAGTTTCTGCGTGATTCAAGGAACCTAATCAGTCTCCAAGTGTGGTAGGCTCCAAGGAGGCATGAACATCCATTGTCCACAGCTCAGTTGTTGACATTACTGTTCTATCCACTGCAGCTGAGTCCTGGACACAGAGAAATTCTGCCGTATTTCAGCATATGGTGCTTAAACACACACTGTGCTACACAAGGAGCATGGGCAGCTGCCTGTCACGTGGGCTTTCCTTGCCCTTCCTCTGGTCTTAACAAAGATGGTCAAAGCTGTGCTATCATGCCTTGGCCCTCAGTGCAGCTTCCCTTCCTTCTGCAGCTCTCTTTCCAGCTGAAAGGAAGCAGAAAGGGTTGGGCTCATCTGCTACTGCGGTCAGCTCCCTTTGGTTTGGGTCACTCTCCAGTAGTGATAGTTTCTTGCCCTTGTCACCATGACACTGAACAGTTTAGACTCAGCTCTGTTCAGTACGTTTCTTCTGTTCCTTTTTTTTTCTTTTAGGTAACTAGTATCATTGAAATCTGTTGCTGAAAACAACACTAGAATGGCAAAGTCCACCTCTTAAATTTCTGTACTACTTGCAGTATGAACACAGTCTTCATAAAGGCCATGTTTATTAAGAAAACATGGCTACTTTGTGGCAACGCCATAGCTTGCATTTATTCATTTATCTCTATCCATGCATAAATGCAGCTAGAGATTTTTCTTGACATCTAGTCTATCTGAGGAACCCATACAATAAGGTTTTTCCATACAAAAGCTGCTGTTATGTTGCCCTTGAAACTTTTAACAAACTGGGTGCTAGGAACTTGGCCTAAGGATGCAACACTCCCTACACAGTAATGTGAACTATTAAGCAAATGGCACAGAGTAATGTTCTTTTGCTGAGCAAAAACGCTCTCATTTAGGTAAAATTTCAGCCTGCTGTTGGCTGCTGCAAGCCAGAATGGCAAAGAGAATAAAATGCAAAAGCAATATGAGTTTGAATCAAATTATGATAAGAGTCAGATGGTGCCATTACACAGATATCCCCATAGGCAGGCATTAGGAAAATTTGTTATAATGGTATGCTGAAATATAATTCTCTGGTGGGAAGGCCACTGAGATTCTAAAATCAACATTTAACTCTTTCACAAACCTCAAACAAAAGCAGGACACTTAAGCACAGAGGAACCACACTCATACCAGTGTGCGTGTGCTCTGCTGAACTGGAGCTGGGAACCAAACTGGCCACATTTCTGCACTGGCACTGAAAGTGTTGTGCCCGGTCATGGTGCATGCAGTGTTACTGTGCAAGTGACCGTGAGAAATAAGGGTGACAGAGTCCCACCAGAAGGGAAGCAAACCATTTCTGCTGTTGAGCTCCTACTGATGCACACGACCCCACCCAAAGCAGTCAGGTTCCTTTTGTGAGCATCTTGAAAAGAGAGAAGTTTGCACCCTGAACAGTAAACATAAGTACTGCTTTGTACTGCAGGAAAATGTGCATTTAAATGAGTGTGACTAATTAAAATATTTTGAAGTAGGATATGTTTTCTCTGGGCTTTTTGCTTGAGTTTGGTATTGATTTTAACTGAAAGAATTTAGGCACACATGCATTCTGCATCTGTGTGTTCTACTTAGAGAAGGAACGTTTGGTTGAATTAGATGAATTTTCAGAATGCATGAAATTCTCTGGATTTATGCAAGAGAAAATATATCCCAGTGCAGTCCTACAGGCATTTGCATGTCACTTTGCAGGCAGGACAAGGACTTGAGGAAGCAATGAAATCTGAAGCACTGGTCAGCAGGCAAATATTTGAGAGGTTTGCCTTCTGAGCTGCATAGCTGCTCCATGAGCCATTGGCTGCCTCTGTTCCTGCATTTGCCATCTGTCTTCTCCAAGCACAGCCTAACCTTCCTGGGGCAAATGTCATTTTTCTCTTCTCTTTGTACAGTCTCTTGCACAATGAGACACCAGTCCTGGCTATATTAGTAGTATGGACGAAATTTGAAAAGAGGCATACGTTTCTGAGAGACTATCCAGAGTTTATTTGAGATTGGAGCATTTAATGCTACATATTATTCCTTGTCTCCAGCCTAGGGTGGTTTACAGGCTGACTGTGAATGGTGCACATGGGCTGTGTCAGCTTGAGAGGATTTTGTTTCCTTGCCTTATTTGCTTGGACCTTTTCTTTTTGGTAACAGGCTAAACATTCTTTCCCAACACTGTGTTGCTTGAGGAGCCACCTCACATAGCACATAAGCAAAATAATCCTTTAAGGTGGTTTTATTCATTAATGAATTACATCCCAGCACTTCACAACAGCTGGGATGAGAAGTGTTATGGTTGGCCCTGACGCAGTTCATTCTTCTCAGTCTGTCTCAGGCTCCATGGGTCATGCTCCCTCCCTGCATGACCTGGCTGTTGGGTATCCTGGGCTTTTAGGATATGACAAAATGGTCTTGTCTGTAATTCTGAAATGCCAGGAAGGGCTCAGTTGCCCAATATGAAGGATGAAGCTAGAAAGGATATGAATGAGCCATACAGGAGTGATATATTCTGGTTTCTCTCCACAAACAGGAGAACTCCACTGCACACCTTTTACAGATGTATAATTCCTGTGGGCTTCGTGTCCGTCTTTTGATTTGAAGCATCCCATCAAGTGTGCAAGACTTCCTAAGCTTCTGCTAGAAGAGGGAGAGGATTTTCACTAATCTACAGTATCTGACATGGTAATAGGACTCAGAGGATTTGCCTCTTTCCCACGCTTCAAACAGGTACTTTTGGAAATGTTTCTTTTTTTGTTGATGTTCAGAAGTATGAGTTTAAGAGCCAAGTGTGGGAATTTGCAAAATGCCTAGTGGGGTTACGTTGCCACGAACGGCATGAAGTGCAGATGCCCTTATCTGTGTGGGTGACGTAGAAAAAGTCCTGTACTAGGAGCTGAAGACACCTTGAAAGCAGAAAGCCAAATTCTATCCTTAATCTCTCCATGTTTTGATATTCTGTTTGAGCTGGGTAACTGTTAGAGCTGTGTCACTTGTGCATGTGTTCTCACAAGAATTTTTGCAGAGTGGTTGAGGAAAAACACATATTTCAGGGTGAAAGTTGTAGAAAAGCACCTGACTGAGGTTTACTCTTCCATGGGATAACAGGGGCCTAGAGGAAAGAATCTAAGGAAAAGGTTTTCTCCCATCTTTCTGCGCCTTAATCCACATCTTGCTTTACCTCAAAGATACAGATGGGTGTGTGAACAACTCTCTAACCAAGACTAGGTCCCCTTCTGACTAGAATAATTCATGCTAACTGTGCCAAAAATATGCTTGTTAGGAGGGTTAATAGCAACAGAATGAGAGAGACTCACTTTGAAATTCACCCTGCCTTGATAAAGGCTTGGGCATTCAGTGGTGTCATGCTAAATGCCTCGTCTTTTATGGAATGTTTATTCTGAAACACAAGGAAAGTAATTTCCTTTTTCTTTTTTCTTTTTTTTTTTTTTTGAGTATCTATCAATTTAGGTTGTTGAGTATTTGCAGAGCAATAACTCAGGATTGACTGGTGGAAATCTTATAATCCAGGAACGTGCCCCAGCACAATATCATCCTAATTTCCTCTGCGAGGATTAATTCTGCTGTTTTCTTCCTCCATGACAGTGAATTGAGCATGTAGTGGATTGTGCATAGTTAACATATCCTGATCTCCCCTAATCTTTGCAAACACTTTCAAGTGACCTTTTTGTTGAATGTCCTTTAAAAGCTTCTAGGATATTATCAAAAATAGCCAAAGAAATTACTGACAGAGCAAACAGGACTCCATTTCTTCTCCAGCTTTGCTGTACAGCTCTCAGCTACAGAAAGTTTTGCAGTCTTCACTGACTGAGCTTGGTTTTGTTTTCTCTGGATTAATCAACTGTTTGCTTATTTTAAATTAAACTCAAGTAGAATGAATGCTAAGCTAAAGGAAGCATTCCTGGATGTGTAAGGGAGTAGCCTTTCTGCTGTCTTGTACATTGGATTGCCTATACACCAGTATGACCTGAGTGGAAAGCACTGTGGAATAGATTCACACCTGCACACCTTTGTGCTGCAGACAAAGGCCTGCCAGGTACATCCATGGAGGACCGTGTGTGACAGATGTCAGTGGCAAACTGGCTCACTGACTGTAATGTTGTGCCTCAAAACAGCTTCTCCTGCCTCCCTCACTACACCTCCAGAAGGCACTGTTTCTGATATGGGCACATCACTGGCCTTTTCACTTGTGTAAATGGACTTTATTTTTGCCTGACTAGACAAAAGTTTCATTTTTGATGAAGCAGGTCACTTACCAGTGTCCCCAGGTGCTTTGAGCATGTCAAACATGTCGGGTCACTCTGCTGTGCATGTGAGGCCCTCACAGCATCTGCATGTGGAACAAGAACACTTGTGTCAAAAAAATACTTCATCAAGTTCTTAAACACCTGTGATTTTGCCCAATAAAGTCTCTGTAGCACATAGCTTTTATACTAAAGTTAATGATGCTTTAAGGCAGCATGTTAGGTCCAGGCTTTGGCTGGAACAGCTGCCATCAATTTCCCTGTGCTGTCGGTCTGTGTGTTTGACAATCTATCCATTTGTTTTCTTGGTCTCATCCATCACTTGCTCACGGTTGTTTCCAACAGTTGTTGTCTTGCTACCAGTCTCTAATTTCAAGTCCTTAAATCCATCACATGGGTTGTATTTATCTTGATTGAGAATTCATCACAATTACTCCTGCAATGGAGAACAAGTTTCAAAAAAAAGTAAGTCTATTTTATTGTGCTGTAGCTTCTCAGGACACTGTCATACCTATTGGAAAGGAAACCTATAGCAAATGGGACTTTGGCACAGGTCCTACACTTCAGTCCTTCCCAAAGACTTTATCAAAAGACAGTTTGATACTTGTTACCCTGGAAGGAGCTCAGTTTGCTCCGAACTTGGACCTTGCTGTCACCTGCTGGTTCCTGCTTTACTTGTGCTTGCAAGAATCAAGCTCACCTAGCTGATGTCTCCAGATTTCATCACCATGACAGCTGAATACCACTGTCCTTGATCTTGTCAATACACAGACTTGGAGATGTTATACAGAAAAATCACGGGATGTAACTGCATTGTCTGCAGATAAGATGGGCCAGGGGCTGAGTGGGCTGTCTCTTGCACCAGCCCATTTTGCCCAACCTGTCTAGCACACTGATCTGCAGGAAATTTGGGTTATTTTTACCCTTCATTATTTGTGTGACTCTCCTGAAGGGAGGCAGAGCAGGACTGAGCCTTTGTGATGGTTGTTATGGTTTGGACATCTCTGTGCTGGTCACTGCCTGTGTCTGCTGGGGACATTTCTCAGTGAGGAAATCAGTGTTGTGCTGTAGAAGCAAAAAGTGACGAGCTCTGAAAGAATGTACAGGGAAGGGTTTGTAGACCTGTCCCTTCCACCTCTCTCTTCCTGGCAGACCTGAAGGACCTGTTGATCTCAGTGTGGTTGCCTCTTCCCCCCTGTCCTGGGGATGATTGTCTCCTGTGCCTGGTTGGTGACTCTGGCTCACAGCCCCAATCCCACTCAGGCTTCTGGAAGTAAGAAGCAGTTTTGCTTTCCCTTCCAAATATTTCTTCTCACCCATTTTCTGTGTCTGGAAAGACTATAATACGACTGTGGGCAAACCCTGGTTCAAGAAATTTCCATCATTTGTAGGAGAGACACTGCCACTGAAAAATGAGCTGAAAGCACAAAGAATTAAAATCTATTTGTATTACAGCAATGCTGAGAAGCTGCATCAGAAACTCATTGTAGTAAATGTCATGGTCACATGTGTGACCAGAAAATCACAGCTCCAAATTGTTCACACTTTAGCAAAAACCCCAAGACCTCAGTGACCTTGTTACCTCTGTATGGATGAGGAAGCTGAAGAATGAGGGGACAAAAGGACTTAAAAAAGTGTCCATGTGCCAGAAACAATTCTCTGGCATCCTATTGATTTATTTCCTATCTCACTAGAGCAGTTTTCCTCCCCTTTGCTTTTCATTAACAGTTTTTAAAGTACAGTTTTTGCTTTGATTTTCTTGATGAGATTATTGTAGTGTTTGAGATACCCACTGTTCTGGTTCTTGTCTGGGCAAGCAGGATAACCTACTGGGGATTTTTTCAGAGTTGCAAAGGAGTTATGTCTCTTTCAATAGTAAAAAATGGCTCTATATGGTTAAAATACATAGAAGGGTAAAATACACTGAAGCTCCAGTCATTATACAATGACTTGTATTATGTAAATATGCAGAGCACTTTTCTGAAATGATGATTTTAAAAGGTGGTTTTACAGTGTCTGATCTAAAGTTTGTCCTTTATCTACACAAATACCAGGAACTTGCAAAGAGATTTCTCTGACTTTGGCTTTTCTTTCTTTTCTATCTTGCTTTTTTTTTTTTCCCCCCAGTTCGCTTTGTGAGAGAAAGGAGGACACATCTTTCACATTTTTCTTGGTTACTTCAAATCCCATCAATACCTTTCTGCCAAGCAGGGGTTTGAGGTGGTCCAGAACAATTTTCTATTCATCTTCCTTTCCTGTCCAAGCAGTTATTGACCTTCTTTCAGTTCTTCTCTTTGATGATACTTAACCTTGTCCTTTGCATGTTTCTCTGTCTGATTTCTGGCTTTTTAATAGGCACTTATTCCTACAGTTTCTCAAGTGTGAGTTTGGCGCTTCACTTCATTGGTGCAGCTTTCATCTTCTTTCTGATTGCAGACTGTAATAACTTCCCATTTTGAAAGCAGAAATATTCTCTGATTTTACTGTGCCGAGCTTCTGTGCTCTACAGTTCTTACAGTTCCAATTCTTCGTTGCTAGAAGTATTTTCCCTTTCCCTCAGGTCTCCTCCTTTCCCTGCACTCTTTGCAACAGGACTTTGCTGTGGGGCTCTTCCTCACACCTTTAAATAGAAGAGAATTTTTATTAGATAACTTTAAGCTGTAAACGAAGCTGCTTCTGAAAGAGGAAGGGTAACAAACCCCTGTTTATATGAATCAGGATTCCCATTGTTTCCTTAATATTTTGCATAGTCTCTTACCCCTATCAACTAATTTTAAGCAGTGTAGGGCTGGTGAGTTACACTTAGTTCTGAGTCTGACCAGACATGTCTCTGGAATGAAGAGATGAGCCATAAGCATGGTAAGTTCATGTCTGTGGAAGCTGGTTGACTAAAAGGGAGCATTTTTCTGCAGATAAGGGAAGAAGCCACTTGCCATCATCCACCTAACACTCGATGGAGCAGCAACTGCCAAGGCGAGGTGCACCTGGGTACCTGCTGCCATGGCATTGACGATGTTGCATCTCTTAAATGTCTTCCAGAGGTTTCCAAATTTTCTTAGCAGCACACCTACCTCTGGACTCTCTGCCTTATTTTCACCCGAGCACTGATTTCTAAACTTAAGTTCCTTTTTTAATAAGTCTCATTGCTTGATACAGGGGTAACTTTTCTTTTGGTTCCAGTGCTTCCCATAAAGCTCAGGAGTGCAAAGGGAGCTCCAGGCTAGGGCAGAAATGCTGCCATTTTGTTTGACTTAATCTGTCGAATAATGAAGACTAATACAGTGGGTCTCCTATAGAGCTACTTTGTGAGTTACTTTCAAAATACAAAAGGCTTGTTACCATGCAAAATGAAAATCACGCTTTTATGCAGGGTAGAGTGTATTGGTTCTTTATATGCCACAGAGACCCACCAGTCCTGGAGTAATTTGCACTCTCAGGGAAAAATCTTGCCTGCTGTGATGATTTGCTCAGAAGTTACAAGTTTTCTTGGCAGGTCACTTTTCACTATCTTGCCTATTTATATGGCAAAAGGATAATGGCAGACTGATCTCTTATAAGAAGGAGTCAGGGTGGGAAAAGAAAAAGGCAGTCCAAATGCCTTGTTATGAATATTTTTGCACATTTGGTTTCTTATTTTTATTTCCACATGTTGCATTTTGATGGCTATAAGAGAAGGCAACAGTCGTTGAAGCACTTTATTCTTGTTTACTGAAAACACTTTTGTAAGCAAGACAGGACAGGCAGGGTGGGCTCCTGCTGTAACTAAGGCTTCTTTCCACTCATAAGTAAGTGGTTGTTTTTCTCTCTCCTGTTGGTAAGAGTGGGCTTCATCCTGCAGAAACAGGTCACCTGCTCCATTGCTAAGTGTTCTTTTTAAAAATAGCAGCTATACTGCAAGTTTCATTGAATGGGCCCTGTAGCTCACCTGAGATGCCTATACCTCCATTCCTCAGGAGGGAACAGGGATTTTTAATAATGCAGATCTTTTATGAAAATTTAATGAGGCTGTCTATCAAGACTAAGGAAATACATTTGTTTACTCACTAAAACAATTTTCACGAATCAACTCACAAAGGTGCTTTCGCTGTCCCTTTATATTGGTTTGTCTTGAAAGAATGTATCACAGATAGGCAGAATGGAGGGATCTCTGCAGGGAAGCTCAACCTCTTCCAAGTTCCCACAGCACATGCCACACTTATAAATGTTATGAGATTAAAGTAAGAGCAGAAACAGATGCATTTTTAAAAGCTGCAGAACTATAGAATATCTTGTTCCTCATAGCTGATTTAGGCTCTACTTTCCCCACACCATCTTTTACTAAACTTCTCCCTTGGCTAAAAGCTTGAACCTCCATGACCTGACTTATAAATAGATCCCTCCATCAGCCAGTACCTGTTTGAAGCCTATGACAGATTTTCCTAAAGCTCCCAGGTTTTTGGCACACAAGTATCAGGCCATTCAGAGGGACCTGTTGATATGGCAGCTTTAAAGCCAATTGAAGTTTGCCACCGTATGCCAGATGAGAATTTGAACTCTCTGGCTCAAGCTGTGGAATTGTAAATCTATTTGATTGCCTTCCAAAATATTGTCAGTGGGCCTCAATGTGGGAACTGGCTGAAGCAGAATGCCGGTGTCCTGTCACAGAATGGGTCCTGTCACTTTTTCTAATCATCTTTCTGGAGAGAAAATTGTTCTTAGTGTTTCAACAGTTGAATTTTGCCACATGAAATATTTTTTTTAATGGTTAAAGCCAAATCCTTCACTTTTTCAGCGGACAGAGGTCTCACTAAGCCAACCCAGCTGCTGGATGCTAGATTGCTAACCATGGAATGTGGCTCTATGCTGGTTCAAGTGATCAGGATAGAGTCAAAATCTGAAGTACCATCCCGGGTGATGAGGCTTTCCTTCCAGGTCACAGGATGCACTTACCCTTTAGCAGTTTTGAAGGTTTTCCATCATTCCCAGAGGACCAATGTCACTGTGACCTAATTTACATTGTCAGCACAGGTCTCTGCCCAAGGAGTATGATTGCCAAGGATTACAGATGGCAAAGCCATGACAGGAGTCTAAATATTTTTCCAAATCTACATAAATTCCCCAAGGCTTGTCTGTGGAGGGAACGCTTCCCATGTAAACCTCTCAGCAAGTGTAACTAATTACTGTCACACTGGCATCTTTGGGGATACAAAATCAGCTTTCAAAAGAAGGGAGCTTTCTTTTGTTCATTCATTCAAGAGAGAGAGATTGTTGAGATTTTAAACATTTGGACTTTTTGGTTGGTAGCAGATCTTAGATGAGCAATGCTGACTGAGTTAGAGGGGGCATCTGTGAGGAGTCCCGGCTGAAAGTAAATGCAGTGTTAACATATCCCTTTGGGAGAGACGTGGAGCCTCTTTTGCAGGGGACTTGTAGAACATTTCTCTAACTTCGTTTTGAAACACAATTCAGGGAGCAGGTATCCCATGAGGATGCTGAGACACTGAGTGATATTCCATCTCAGACAGCTGTCATCTCAGCTATTTGTTGGGCACAGGGGCATAATCCCAGCAAATGCGATTGGAATACTACAGGTCAAACCACCAAGGTAAAAAAGCTGCTGCTTTTAAGAGTTTAGGTTTAGTTCATGTCACCACAGAGGTGTGTTTCTCCAGAATGAAGTTGGTCTAAAGCCTCTGAAATAAAACCTAAAAGCACTAACGATGCTGATAATTTTTTTTTCTCCAAAAAATCAATATAAGAAAGAGTTTGCTTGAAGTGTTTGACTTTCATAGGAGGTATCTACAGAGTTTTTTATCTCAGCAAATAGCACTGGGCACACTGGGAATGGAGAAACTGTAGCCTGGCTCTCCCGTCACCTTGCTTTTTAAGAATTAATAAATACCACCATTTAGTACTTTCCGTTTTGTGTCATCAATGTTTAAAATTCAGCAGATTGAATTTCACAGCAGGTTTGGTGTAAGCCTTTAATCTTAATAATGATCCCTTGATCTACCATGGTCTGTCCAACTTAGAGGTTGTTAGAGGTCCCTTCTGGGAACTTTCCAGCTGTTTCTGTTTAGTTCATGTATATTTATTTACATGACTTTTTAACCCCATTTGATAACAGAAAAATAGGATATGATTTAACTGCAACTATTGTTGATCATTTTCCAGAGAACTAAGTACAGCAAGGGAAAAGCAACATATGGCAGCATTTTCTTCACTGATCGTTTTTTATGTACTGTTGTGACCTCATCAGTGCCTCTGGCTGTAGTGTTATAGGTTAAAGGAAAAGGCTTGAGTATTTTTCCCCTTAAGCTTTCAAACAGATGTGACCTGAAGGTAATTTGTGCATACAGCATGCCACACTGAAAAGGGCATAATTTCTGCCTGGAAAAATTAAATAGACTTTTTAGTATTGTATTTCTAATTAGATTTTAAAATTTTAATTTTACCAAGTTGGAACTCATCTCATCTTTCTGCATTGCTGTTACATTTGTGCTGAGAGCTCACATTTTCATGATGAACCCCTCCCAGAATTCAGCTCACAGCCTTTTAGTTTAATACTAATATTTTACCTCGAACACCATACCAGGATCCTGTGTAATTTCTAAGGTTCTAAATGTTATAAGAATAGTTCTGCTATTCTTATTATTGTCTTAAAAGTGTTCTGTTACTCTAATATAAAATGCAATGGTATGGAATGGAAGAACACAAACAAATACAGTTTGCAAAATTACTTCCTCAAATTGGAATTAAAGTTGCCATGCTGTTCAGCAGAGGATGGCTCAGTGTGAGCTTGAATGGATAATTCTAAGAAAATATGAATGAAAATAATAAATTATAATAATTTGCACCAAAAAATAAAAGGCAATGAGGAGAAACTTGGGGAAGACTGTGCAGGAGATATGAGGCAAATACTCCTCTCAGTTATGCCACAGTGGCTTTGTTGTCTCTGCAGTCCATCAGTGCCACTCTGCTGAGCTGCCGGTGGTAATTTGTCCCATGAAGATTAATGACCTGGGGAGAACAGAAGAAATTAGTTGGGTTTGATTTTTCAGACTGCCTAATTCAACTTATTCCTGTGCAGAATTTTGAAAGCACTGGACCAGCACTTCAAAATGCAGTGTCATGGGCTTTGGAGGTAATTAGTGACTGTATGTATGAAATTTTTAAAATGCTCTGATATGATAAACACATTAATTTCTCTGCTATTGATCACAAAAGCATTATGTAGTCAAGAGGTCAAGGCCGTGCTATGTGATCACATCCTGAGTTGTTCCAGAAAAAACCTGTTAGTTGTAAAGCAACATTAACTCTGGTGGCATGGAAAGAACAAAATATGGAATTTAGCTCCTTGTGTTCAATGGGCTGGAGAGGGCATGGCTTGTCTCATTTGCTGAGAAAGACTATTTTTTTTCTTTTCTTTTTTTTTTTCCTTGGTTTACCCTGAAAACGAAAGAAAACCCTATTATTGGTATAAAATGAATCAGGAAAAAACCCAAAGAATACCTGGGAAACCTGCACAGAAAAGAAGATTCATAAGTCTTCGATATTCAGCTTGATATTCTGTGAGCTGCTGACCTTTCTTGCATTATTAAAGATGCCTTGACTAATATTGCAGTGTCTCTGGCAGATGTTGATGGTAATGTGCTCTGGAGAGTCTTCCATAGACAAAAATTGCTAGTAGGATTAGGACAGGGGAGCTTCAAAAGCCTGAGTTTGAAATATGTCACTAGAACTATCTATTCTGTGTACTCAGGTGTAAGCCTGGGGAGTAATTTAATTAAAAAAATAATATATATATATATATATATAGACCACCAGAGTGTACAAAGGGTTATGGAAGAAAGTGATCCTGTGCTAATTACTTCTACTACTACAGTGCTGCTAGCCACACATTCAGTACTCTTACAAAAATAATCAGAACTTGATAAAATGAAAATATTCAATTCTTATTCTTTTGACTGAGGCTATGGTATTATTTGTTAGAACATTAAATAGTGTGGATACACAGGGGGAAAAAAAAAGAGATTTAAGTCCAAACTGTGTATAAAATTTTAAGGTTTGGATTTAATTTTATTCAAATTTTTGAATGTTTACCTATGTCTCAAATAGTTTATTTGAAATTTTTTTTCTGATAATTGAAATAGAAGAATGTGAATTCCTGCAAAAATCTTTGTTAGTTGTAGGTACAATCCACAGCCTACTTCTGGTGATTAGATTTAGAGATGAGATATAAAGCGCCATGAAGGTTTTGGATTTGAGCTCAAGATTGTTTGTCCCCAAAAGCTCTGCTAAGGGAAGGTCATCACATGGGCATTGCAGTGCTGCTCTTTCCAGTCTGGTAGAAGAGGCCTATGCCAAAACAAATCAGTTGAAACACAGAAGAATAAACAGGGGGAACAGCTCTATCTGGTGTATGCAAACAGCTGTTTCAAAAGCCTGACTACACTTGTGATCTGGACAATCTGCTGTACAGGTAGATCCAAAAGGATCTGCTAAAGGATAAGCTCTTTCAATGCTGGAAAACTTGTTAGAGAGACATTCTGGGTAAACTTGAAAGAGCCTCAAGAACCACAGAAGTGCCAGTGTCTGCAGTAGAGGGATTAAAGCTCCACTGCAGAGGTCTGGGAGTAAAAGGCTCTGCTCTGAGCAGCTTAATGGGATGTTAATTGGGCAATGGGTGAACATCACTGGGAGGTGTGGAGAGAACAGGTTGGGGATGTTGTTGCCAGAGGAATGTTATGAATGCTATTGCTGAGCTCTGTGACATAGACTAGTTGAACTTTATGGTTCCTTCTAGCAGATGTGGTTGCCAATTTCTTATGTCATTTACATAACTTTATAGATGAAAATGTGAGTGTGGGTGGATGAGTGTCTGTTAGTATTCCACCCCTAATCACACCAATGAGCACAAGAAAGCTGATAACATATACTTTATCAATTTAAATCTTGCATAATTAACAAAAAATTGGTTAACTGTGAGAGAGTGATAAATCTATTCTGTAGCACATTTACAAAACATTTTAGACTGTTTATCTGAGATTGCTGCATTACCATGGTGCTGTTTGTTTGGGGAATGCAAAGCACTACAGCATGAGGGATGTGATAATCCCTTATTTATACCCTGGCAGATCCTGCCATAAGTGTCCATGTTGTTTGAGGCAATAGCCCTGGCTAACTTAGCAGGTGCACTCACCATATGTCAGAGCCCTGTAACTGATCACAGACATATGTGCAAAAATTAGCAATAAAGCAATGCTGAAGCTGTAGTGGCTATAGTGGAGATTTAATCCTCTGCTGTGCTGGGCTTATTGTCTCTGCTGTGCCAAAGCATCTAAACGTGTGTTTAGCTTCAAGCCTGTCATCAGTCCTAAAGAAATCAATGCAAAACGCAAGCCTTAAATACCTTGGACAGTAAACATTAAGCACTGAGAAGGAAAAAAGAAAATTGACAACAGATTTTTTTTTTTTTCCCCAAAGGCATTCAGCCACCTTGTTTGCCTTAGGTACTGTTCTTTAGGTACTGCCCCTTTTCTTTACATCCCACAGTTGCACCAAGGCATTTATCCCCATTGTGCTGAGCAAACGATAAAGAAGAAGGCTTGCTTTGCAGTACTGAAGTCTAGAAGGTTAGACTTACTTCCCTTTTAATTCTTCTGGCTGAACTGGCTGCAAGCAGCACACATGGGCCTTGTATCCTTATCCTTCTTTCTTATTTTGGGGACACTTGGAAATTTCCCATCATGTCTTCTGCCATGGGAGCAGAGGAGCATAGCCTCTCTTTGCTCCTTCCCCTCTTTCATACCACAGCTCTTTGCTTTCTGCATGTTGAGATATCATTGCTTCTTCCACTTTTCCCAGGCCAAGGGTTCTCCATGTTCCCCTTTCTTTCCCCATAACTCTGTTTTGGAGAGTTGGAGTTTTACAAGGAAGATACGCAAAGATGAAGTGGGACTCTTGTGATGTTGGTTTTGTCAAACAGTCCTGTGATGTGCAGGGCACTAACAATTTCCTCCCATCATGGTTCCTCATGCAAAGGTGCTTGCAGGGACACAAATAGCTTGGGGTTCTCTATTTCTTTTGTTTGTTTCCCTGAGTTTTCTATAAAATCAGATTGATTCTTCTCTGCCATGCTTACAGCATGCTCAGAAATATGGGCCTTCATCAGGTTCCAGGTATAAAGTTTCTACAATACGTTTAAGCAGGAAAATGAAGAAGACAGTGTAAGAGCTCGACCTCACAAGTTTTACCGTCCTAATGGACCAGTTATTTGACTGGTGACAAGGGTACAGATCATTTGGTTTGTTCCTTCTCTTTAGCTCCTTCCAGAGCTCTCCTGAAATGTCTGAAGGAATAAAAAGGAAAAAAAAATCAAAGTGAAGCCAGTTTTTATTGTTCCTTAGCAAGGACTGTAAAGCTGAGTTTCTAGGTAAGACTGCTGTGATATACACCTGTGTGAGAATTTAAATTGAATTTGATGAGAAAAGGCTTGATTTTACTCCATTGCTAGTAGAAGACTTAACCTATGTAAGGCAAGGTAAGTCTATTCACTTAAATTCAAGGGGTTTGTTTTGAACCCATAATTCATAATTGATTGGACCAATTAAGAGTCTTTTTAAACAAACCAACCAAAAAAGGCCTTACAGCTAGAGTCCAATATTAGCAATATTAATCTGAATTTCAACCAATGAAAATGACAAGCACAAAAAAGTAGTGGGAATGAAAGGCACATTTCTCACTATTAGAGCCAGTAGATATTTTGGAGGAGTGTGTAACTGAGCTGGAGAGGTTCCTTGTGAAAGAACTTCAACAGGTGCTGACTTTTTCTGTCAGTGGGGATGACAGTGTTTTCTAAAGGCAGCTCTTAGTTATTTGGTAATTTTTCAGACCATATGACAAGCACTGCAGAGTGCCTTCTTAAAAGCCTACACAATTAGAGATGCTAAAATGCTTAGGTCAGATCTTTGTCCTCATAATTAAACATGCATGATGGCAATCAATGTGTAATGATAATGTGTAAAAGCCAATAGAAGGACTTCTGTTAGGGCTTTTTAATTTGCTGTTTGTATTTGTGTGTGTCTGTTATGGAACTTCCTATTAAAGAGAAAAATGTCTTGTTATTTAAGCCATTTTTTTTTCTAGATCAACCCTCTTTCATGCTAATTGCACTTGGTATGAATTATAAAAAGTGTTGTGCAGTTAGATTGATTTATTAGTCCAAAGACAGTTTTGCACTTCTGTTTTCAATTTAATGGGAGCCTAGAGGTTTTCTTCCTAGTTACCAGTTCTCATGTTGCTTCTTATCCTTTGATGACATGAAAATCTTGATATCAAAATATTTTTCAGAACTGCTATTCTCACTGCTTCTACCTCTGCTCTGCATCAGCCTGTGCAAAGATGCTTATTTGAAACTCTGTTTTGTGCAGTTTCATTGGAACTTTCAGGTATAAAGGAAAGCACCTAAAACACGGATTAAGCACTGGTGTGTTTTGATGCAGAGAAATGAGTGCATGGAAATCAGAGTAAACAAATAATTAAACCAGGACAATTGAAATTCTAAGTTTTAACTGAATTGACTTTGCATATTAGATCTTTCACCCACAGTAAAAGCTGCTTTTCAGGACACCATGAGAAATATATAATTCTATAGTTCTAAAAATTTTTAAACAGTTTTGGATGAGAGATTCTTAGTAAAAAAAAAAAAGCTGCTTTTTTTCTTGCTTCCTTCTTGAATAGTTGCCTCTTCTCCTCTTGTTAAGAAATATAACATGTCAAAAAAGGACATGCTATATTTTAGGAAGTGTAGATTGTGTGGTTGTTTTTCTTTTTCCCTCTTTCCCCAGGGTGAAATACCATTTTTAAAGTAAGAGCCAGAAAGCCTCATTTTGAAAATGTTGAAATGAAATTTTCAGCTCTTTTGACAAACTTTCTGCTGTTGTCAAAATATTTAAGCAATTTTAATCCAAGCTTATCATTACTGGCAAAACTACTTTTGAAGGGTCACTCCCCATCTGAGCTGAAGCTAATGAGGGGACAGTGTTTCTCAAGTATTGTAAGTGGTATCAGCTGCACAGGAACAATGTGCCTGCCTACCACACCCAGAAATCTGTCCTAAACATATTACATTTCTTCAAGGGAAAATGAAACTGTCCTGTCCTTTCTATCCGAAGAAATAGGAGAAAATCTGCTGGAGCAAGTAACTGGTACTTGAAGGGATGTTAGAGTTATTATTAACTGAAGTGCTTGAGGTCCTGTATTGGAATAAATACAATTTCCTCAGAAGAAAGAAAAGTAAGAGATGTGTCCAGGAGATGGTTAGACTCAACAGAAAAAAAGAAAAGTGGGACCAAAAGGGATAGTGGAACTATTGAAATATTAAATTAATAGTCATAGAATCATTTAGGTTGGTAAAGACCTCTGAGATGATTGGGTCCGACCATTTAACCCAACACTGCTGAGCCAACCGCTAAATCATGGACATGTACACATAATTTCTTAACGGATTTACAAAAAAAACCCACTAACAACATAGAGGTTGTCATTTATGCAATACCATACATCATTTCAAAGTCAGCTAGGCAACGAGTTTCTGTAAACTAAGGATGCTGAAAGCAACAGTCTCTGGGAGCAGGTGGTGTGAATCCTCAGTCCTCATGCAAGGGCACCAACACATTCATGAGACCATGCTAAACACTGTGTTATGCAACATAGCAGTGTTTTTTGGATATGTGATGCTTCCATGAATGTGCCATCTAGAAATTGCCTGTCTGGAAAACAGCAGATGCAATACAACAGTGTGACTGGGATAAAATAGGTCAAGAACAGAGTGGGCTGCCTCTTTAAATTGTATTTCATAGATTGATGAATTCACGGGGAATACAAGAAGTGGCAGGGAAAATGGGAGAAGAAAAAGGGGAGTGGTAGACAGAGAAACTTCCTGGAGTTCAATGGAGAAAAGCAGAAGAAAATTAAAAAACTAAGGCAAAAAGGTACAGATTTGTGGGATAAGAAAGGCAGCACAGTGGAAAAAAACTGCCCACGGCAGGGGCTTTTCTGGGATTTTGGACAGTGCTTAAAGCTATGAACACTGTTGTGGATGCCCCAACCCTGGCAGTGTTCAGAGCCAGGTTGGAAAAACCTCAAGAAACTTGGTCTGGTGATAGGTGTCCCTGCCCATGGCAGTGGGGATTGGGACTAGATGGTCTTCAAGATCCCTTAGAAACCACTAATATTCTGTGAATCATGTAAATGTCCTGTAACTTTGCACTGCTAAAATGTTTGACGATGACAAACCTGGAAGGCAGAATGGAAAGAAGCCCTGCCAAAAGCAAAATACTGCAAGTTGTAGTTCTGCACTATAAACTGATTGGATTGTTTTGGCACAAAGTAAATGAAATTGTGCCAGAGAAATGCAAGGTGGTGCATGCTGACTGGGAATTCATGAGCCACCCTATAGAGATAGGCAAGCTAGATCAGGCAGGTGTGGGAAAACTTTCTTATGCTCATTCTTGGTGACAGCACAACGGAGTAATGATGTGATGGGGGCAGAGGTGTCCTGGGCTGCAACTGCTCAAGGGCTGTTTGATCAACAACAGAAGGGGTGTCAGCACTACCATCACCTGCCAGGGGGCAGGTCATAGCTGAGGGCTTCTGATCTGAGCTGAGAAGATGTCGTGACACAAGGAAGGTCAAAGTATTACAAACCAGCATATATAAAAATCATACCCTACCTTACTTCTGTACAGACACACCAATTCTTTTCTGTATGTCTTGCTTCTGCCTTCTCATTGGTATGTAGAACTCTTAAAACAAGAAATGCAAAAATATGGTACAGGACAAACACTAGAGGATACTGACTGCTATGAACTTTGCCTGAGGGAGATTTCCACAGGGTTTGCCAGGAAGAGGTCTGCCTCCAGCTGCTCAGATTTTCAAAATTTAAGTCTTGCCTGTAAGGAGCTACAAAGCATCTGGGGTAACTGAAGATGGGCACAGCATTCTCAGGGATGAATATATCAATGTGGGTGCACCTGGGCTGTCATTCTGCAGTGGTTCTTTTTGCAAAGGATGGTCCTGTTTGTCTGTACCTTCAACGTACTGCTTTGCTCTGTGCTATGCAGCTGTAGCAGCAAACTGCCTGCTCTCCAGGTAAGACCACGGTACAGGTCAAAGGCAGTCATGGCAGGACATCGGAATGCTTGGGGTAACTCATGTCCCTCTACTCTCTTCCATTTCCACTGCTTCCAGGCATGCTGTGTCCCTGAAGCCTTCATAACTAGTGAGAAATAGGCAGCATAATAAAAAGTCACAAATCCTGCATATTATTCATTTTAATATTGGGCATTCACCTTATCGGGCATTTTGCTGTGATACTTTTCTATTTTTCCTCTTTCATTGTGCAAATCCTTTCCAAAAAAAGAGACAAAAAGGAGACTGTTCTGTGCTTAATCTCAATGGAGAGGCACTCTGGAGAAGGCCACTGTGCAGCACATTAAAACTATGGGTGTTCTGATTTTTTTCATTATAGTTTTAAGCAGATTTGTCTCCAACCAGCTTGGTTCCTTGAGAAACATCTGGGCCTTTTGCTCTGTAATTATCTTATGAGTAGCTCCATCAAAATGGAGACCTTGGGATGCCCTTAAACTAGTCTGTGTTCACTGTGATCATCCCAGAGGCAGTCCCGATGAATGAGTGCTGGTCTCTACGTATTGTTGCAAAACTTGGCTCAGGATGTTGATATATTCCCAGAGTTCATCTGAATATATATTTTTTTAACTTACAGACAGCAGTTTTCTTTTTTGTTCAGGCCCAGACTATTGTGTCAATTGCCTGAAAAGGGAAAGCAGCAGGGATATAGTGCTGTCTTCCTTTTAGACTGCTAACTGAAAGTGAGGAAGTGCTGGAAATGTGTCCTTAAGAGTCTGCGGTGCAAATATGAGTTTGTATGAAACTGTGTTGGTATCTTGCAACGCTAAATTTATAGAATGCATTTTGCTGGAGACACACGTCTTACATTTGTGTTGCTGTTCTAGCTTCTGGCTAGAAGAGGTTCTATTTAGCAAGTGTGGTAATGAATGCCAAGATCAGTTCTCTTAAACTGTGAGCAGAGCAACTATACACTTATTCTCTGAGAGGTTTACTCCAAGTTTTATCTGCTAACTAATTTGCATTAACATTGCATTCAACTCTGGAGTCATCAAACTATGACTCCAACCCCTTATTTTTATATACAGCCAGGAACAGAGGAGTAGAGAATGGTCTTCATACAAAGAAGAAGATAAAGAGATTGCCATGGTGAGAGAATGCTGCAGGAGCTGGAATGGCTGTGTCATTGAAGCTAGCATTGATCTAACCCTTTTAATTTTTTTTTTCTAAAGCACTAACTGAAAGTGAGTTGCAAAAGAAAATCAATTTTGAGAATCATTAGGGTTGGAAGGAACCTCTCCTGGGTCGCACAGTCCATCACTCCTATGATTGTTCCTAAACCAGCTCTAACAACCGAGTATCCACTCATAATTTTTACGATGGCTCTACATTTTTCTTTGGCTGGTTGCAACAATAATGTTAAAACAAACATTCTTTTAAAAAGAAGCATTGCAAAGCAAGCCCTTGGGTACGTTTTAGCTGACAGATAATCTTCAAGGCTCATTTGCTTTTAAAAAGTTACAGTACTCAGATGTCAATGTGTATTTGTCTTTTCAGGTGCCATGAAAATTAGAAATATTACTGCCTCTTTTCTCTGTTGTGAGTGGGTCTCTCTTAGGCTCTAAAGAACTCCTGATTTTGATATGAATGGCTAAATGTCCAGTGCTCTTGAAAGAGATTAAAAGGCAGTTGTTTGTGATTTTTGTCAAGGACAAAGAAACCTTGCTTCAAGTCGGAATTACAGGCTAATACAACAGAACTTACGAACGCGGAGGGGATAGTTCCATGAAGGTGTCATTAGGCTTGTTTGATGTGAGATTCAGTTGAAATTTCATAGAAGGTGCAGGTTAAGTCTTGTAGCATAATGTCCTTCTGATCTTCTGGGCTGCTTGATGTCTTCTGTGGTGTGTTCCAGCCTCTTTTCTCACCTGAGCTCTATCTTTTTTTGGCTTGGGAAGGGTAGTTGGCAAATCATACTAAAATGCCTGTGTAGTGCAGAATGGAAAGATACTTTATTTGAAGGCTGGGGAAGGGATGCCCACCTGTCTACCTTTTGTCTTACTTCTGTTTTAGGTCTTCAAATGCCATGCAGGAATCATGTTGTAATAGCACAGTGTTACAATGGCATAACTTCCGCTGCTGCTGCTTCCCAAAGGAAGACCACTTCTGAGCACAGGTGAGATAACCACGTCTACACGTTAGCTATGACTTGTAGCTGATGGTTATCACACCAACCAAAGTGCTCTGCCAGGAAGTCACCCCAGTTTCCCCTTTTCCCAAGTGAGAATATTTAAAACTTTTACATCCTTCCCCGCCCTGCCAAAAAGAAGACCCTGTATAATTTCAAATTATGTTTTAACGGCTGTGGTGTAAACTCAGTTCAGTTGGGAAGAATTTCTTTTGGAGGAATGCTGCTTTCTAGCCAGACAGCTTCTCTTTGGTACCTTGTAGTACACTGAACCCAACCCTGAGACTTCCTTTAGGTTTGCCTTGTGTGGCTCAGTGTTTTATCATGGGAGATGTTGTTTACAAGTTTGTGGGTTTACTGCATGACAGGTAAAAGTCATAAAATTCTGGAATGGTTTGGGTTGAAAGGGACCTTGAAGACCATCCAGTTCCATTCTGCCATGGTCAGGGATGCCACCCACCAGATCAGGCTGTTCAGGGTCCCATCCAAGTGGCCTTGGAACACTTCTCTGGGCAACCGTTCTACTGCCTCACTATCTAAGATTAACAACCACCACCTATTCAATTCTCTAGTAAGAGCTTATTTGACTGTCCATTGGTGCAGGAATTAAATGCTTGTAAGTCCTATTTGTGGGGGCAGCAAGTCAGGAAGAGTGGCCAATTTGCATCCCTTTTCCCATCTTGGATTTCACCATTTTAGAATGATGAATGAAGCCAGAGGACTTTGGAGGGATGGTGTGAGCACTGCTCAGTGTACTGCAGATTCATCCCCTCTCACCAGATATTTCCAGAGATAAAACATAAAATAATTCAGTAATAACCTAGTGCTTTGCCCTAATCTGGCATCTCCTACTTTTATGATTTAGAAAAGAGGCAGTTAAATTATAATATCAAGAAAACTGCAGCATAACGCTTTACTTCAGTTGCATAATTTTGCAACAGCAATTACCTCAGCTACAAATTTAATTTAAAAACTCTTTGAAAGCACAGTCTGTGTTATCACAGAATATACTTGAAATCAATGAAGGATGATTTCATTCCAACTCTGAAGATACTATTTAATATCCAGGAAAGAAACCTGCGTACAGATACACACACTTAATAAATTCTGCAGTGGCAATTACAAATCTTGACTTCCACAAATTCATTTACTCTTTGCAAAACATGAATTATAAACAATGTTTGCCAACTTAATGCAGTTGCATTCTTGCACCTAGAGGGGAGAATAGACAGGAACTCTTGAAAATGATCCTAATCATGATGTTATTAAGTAAGATGCAGAGAACATAGTCTGATAAACATCACAGTGACTGCCTACCATTATCTTATATTTTCCTTCATGATTCATGGTATCTTAGCAACCATATAGGCCTGATAACCTCTAATGGCTCTAAAAATGATGCACTTGGAATCTATCACTTAAGGCCTGGTGCTCAAGTAATGACACTCTTTTCTTTGATGGCAGATCTCAAGGCAAATAAATATACAGAAACTGGAGCAGCTTCCTTTGTCTGGATATTCATATTTTGCATAGTTATCCAGACCAAGCCAGGAAAGGACTCTGTAATCCAGACTTAATCAGTATAGATTTTTGGATAGATATACATACCTTAATGAACTATATGGATTCAAAAGAATGTCGAAAGAGCATTGGGTTATTGACTGTCAGTTATTATTTGTGTGTTAACTGGGGGCATGGAAAGGGCAGCCTTCTATCAGACTGAGGGAAAATGTATAGATTTATCAACGGTGCCTGAGAATATGGGCATTGCTGGGTTGGCTGTGGAGTTGTTAACTGCCTGAGCATTGCTGATGAGTCCTGGGACACTCTAATTGAAGCTGCTGAACACTGAGGATGCATTGACTGTATTAGTGTCCCTATGTCATCAAGAGCACAGGCTGGAAACAAACAGAGCGAGGCAAGGTGGCATTTAGTCAGCATTGTTCAAATTTCTGCCAGTAACCCACTTCTACTTAAAATGGGAGAATTTAAAGTTAAGGAGAAGTAGTTTGTTTTTCTTTTTTTTTTTTTTNTTTTTTTTTTTGTATTTGAAGAATTAGGTATTTTTACATTAATTAAGTTGGAGCTAAACCATAAGGTCTTTCTGTCTTGGACTCAGATGGGTGATCTCTGTTCCAGGAACCTATGATAAGGACTCAGGCAGTGATGTCAAAGCTTGTGGCTGCCCAGCTATGTTGAGGTCAGGCTCTGTGTGCTTGTCCCAGGACAGAAGTTAGTACCAGAGGACTCCAGAAGGCAGGAAGCATGAAACTATCCATGCCCTGTCTGGAAAGAAAACTGATGAAAGTACAAACACTGGGTACTTGTATGCAAAGGGTGGGATTACCAGCCTGTGGTGTATCTAAGACCAATAGTTCACTAAAGTTATTTTCAGTAGACTTGCTGTGTCCTGCTGCACTGTTCTCAGAGGAGAGGAGGGCTGATGGATGGGGTGGAAGTACTGCTGAACTGAATCTGAATTGCGGCTTTCAGGAGAAGATGGAGCTGGAGACGTGCACACTAGTGTGTGTCCAGGCTGTCAGTGCTGTGCCAGCACTGCCAGGGAACCCCAGCACCCTCTGTCAAAGACTAACACCTGGGGAATTTACATCCAAAATCTCCAAGTCTGAGAAACAGAAGCTATTGTGTTTTGGAATAGTTTCCTGTTCCCAAGGTGAATATTAGCCCAATAAAAACTGCAGAATCAGAGGTATTGTCAAACTTCAGAACAGGGAATTGAATGTCAATGCCACTTACTGACTGTTTTTGCTATAATTCTATCAGATGCTGAGCAGACAACATTTACATTTAAAAATACAAGTAATCAATGTATGTTAATGTATGCCCTTCATGCATTCTGTGCTGGAGCATTTTACAGCTACTTTAAAGGACGATGCTGTTGCAGACAAAAAATCTTTCAGAAACATACAAACAACAAAGGCTTCAGGTTTGGGAAGGAAAAAGAAAATCAACAGATTTTTCAAAATATTTTCTGTGCCAGTTTTTAGCCTCTGCATAAGTGCCACATCTATGTGGTGAAAACCACTTTAGCTTTGCACTTAAAAATGCTTTATCTTCATTTTGTAAGGTGTGTATCAACAGTGTATGTGAAGGAAAAGGCAGAGGGGTGGCACAGACAGGAGGACAGCAAGCTGCCAACCACACGGCTGCACAGAGTCCCTAGGGAAGGTCTCTCTGTACTTGTCTTCAAGCCTTGTGAATGCTACCACTTTGCAAATATGATTATCAAAATGTTAATGATACTACCACAATTACAAATTAAAGTGACACCTGCCACGTTCCTGTTAGTAAAATCTGACATATGTCTCTGTTACTTTCAGGTACATGGGCAAACAATTACTTTAGAGCAGGAGGAGGTAGAGTCTGAATTTGTGAGAAGTCAGAGCAGCTGTTTGTGTACAAGCTTTTACCTCATTGTGAGTGCAAAGTAAATGAAGAGCACTAAAGATATTGCTCTAGGAAAGATATTTCACCTTCTCCCAGTGTGGGGTGGAGTTGTAGCCTGCACCTGGACATGGTGTGTAGGTGCTCTCATCTGTTTGTGTCATAACTTATGCTACAGCATCTCTGTGAGCTGTAAGTCCATGAGAATTATTCAACTCAAAATTCTATGTAGGATGTGAAACAACTTGCTGCAGACTTTGAGTTCATTGTTGTCTCGGAATGATTCGCAGTATCTCAGTTAGTTTCATCCCTTTAAGAGCTTACCAGCACATTTGTAATGGATTGTCCCCCATTCTGCCTTGGGTAGAAACACACAGACCCCCTCAGGGACGAAATCACTGCGCGTTTGAGCCTATGGCCAGAGCCTGCCTTGTTACCAACCTTGAGAAGTCGGATCTGTGGCTGCTGACCCCGGCTAACATGATGTTTGGTTGTTCCCTGGCCAGTGACAGTATCTCTTGTTTTCATCTCAGCTGATGGGGAACAAAACTGAGTGATCTTTGCATTAGTTTGGATTTTTATTTTTTAAAAAATTCCCAAAAGAGAGTTTCTTTTTTTTTTTTTTTTAATAATAGGTGAAAAATTTCCCCCTGCTCCCCATTTGATCAGTTCCAGTACAATCTTTACACTCTTGCAGCCCTATAAGTGGATGTTGGGCTTGTTTACACCATTCCACAACAAACGCCTTAAGAGGGCCCATGGCAGACTTTGACTTTGCCCTTTTGCCCTTCATGACTGGAATTTCAGAGTTTACACAGTTTGGTGAGACATCCTACTGCTTTATTCTCAGCAACTCTGCTGACAAAAGCACCTTTGTTGAGCAATTATGTATTGACAATCAGAGAATGTTTCAGATTGTACATGAAAGAAGCCTAATTTCTCACATGATTTCTGAAATATTTGAGCTATCATGAAATTATTATACAAAGTTTGGAGACTATTTTACAAGATGCCTTTAAAAAACCCTGGAAACCAGATATACTGTCAAAAATTCATCAGCAGTTCCTTCTGTGTAATACACTTTTCAAGAGACACGTGAAAAAATGTCAAAACCAAATAAAGAATCCTTAGCTATTCAAGATCTAATTTAGCCTTTCTTATACATTTCTCTTCCCGTAAACCTCTCTCCTCGTGTTTTCTTCCAGTAAATGAGATGTGCATAATTCAGTCTTATTAGAGAATTGATCCCTTTGAGGGGAAAAAAAAAATGTCTTCAGAATGCTAAGGGAGAAAAAAACCCGTTTGTACTGATTTCATGATACTTCAGCTCACATTCCCAGATTTCCCAGCTTTCCCTCTGTCTGCAGGATGTGCTAAGATGCACTGATAGGAATACAGGCCACATCAGATTTCTAATAATGGTCTAGATGAAATGCATCCATATATTCATTTTTTTCTGTGCTCTAGATGCCAAAGCCCAATTTAAAAGTTCCGCATCCCCAATTTTTCATTTCTTGCTAAATAATTTGAGGTGCTTTTCCCTCTTTCTTACACTGGTATGTATTGGAAATAGCTTTTTCAAGTAAATAGTATTATTCTGGCATTTATTATGTTGACTAGAGAAGAAATAGTGCAGACATTGAGTTTTATGATATGTTATATTTTAAAATGACATGTTAGTCTGCTATGGAGTGACTGAAATGCAGATTAGAGACTCAACAGAAACACTTTTTTAATAGAAACTAAAGTGTTTCTGCAACAAATCTTCTGACGGAGCGAGCAGATGAAGCACTTGTGATTTCAACAGCCCCTTGAGGTGCTAACCTGAGGGTTTTATTTCTAATTTTGAGGATTTGTGCCCTTGGTTGACCTGTTTACCTGTTACACATATTCCTTCGAGACCCAAGATTTTACAGTCAGTGTGAGGCCAACAAATATGCTGTGCCTGAGTGTGCTTCACCTGAGGGAAAGGAAAAAATGCCCACAGTTGTTGTATGAGGTGGTCCACTGCCATTTCCTCTGGGGTTAAGAGGACAAGTGCAGCCAAAGTCATAGAGCTCTGGTAGCAAATGTTACACTGGAGTTCAGCACAAACAGCACAGTGAGAACAGTGAGGGATCAGAGAGAATGAGGAGAGGAATTAAGAATTTGGTTAGGTACTCTAAATTGCCTTAGGAGTCTGACAGCATTTTCATTGGTGTCAAAATATTTAGAGTAGAGAAGATTAATATTTGCACCACTGAGCTCTTCAATCTCATTTACCTGAGGAACGGGGATTTTGGCAATAAGAAGAATCAATTGTAGCCTCCTCCCTGAAAAGCTGATGAGTTGTTCTGTGGAGAAATGGTCTGTGCAGTGGTGGGGACCTGGCGGGCAGGTGGCACCTGGGCAGTGGTGGGAAATGGCTCCTTCTCAAACTGGCAACCTGTCACAAGTGGGAGTGCCCCAGGGATTGAGATGGGGCCTGACAGGACTTATTGTCATTGTAAGTGATCTGGAATAAGGGATAAAGTGTACTCTGATGAATCTGCTGATGGTGCCAAACCAAGTGGGGAAGTGGACACTTGGAAGGGAGACCCACCTGCGGGAAGCCCTGGACAGGCTGGAAAAGTGGATTTACAAGAACCATATGAAGTTCAGGGAGGACAAGTGCGAGTTGTAGGCAGGGACAAAGTGTTTCCTCAGGTTCCTTCTGGTTACTGCTGCTCCTTGCAGTCTGCTAGAGCTCTCTCAGAAAAAGCACTCTTCTGATTGCACTAAGTGCTGTCAGCTCATGATCACAGTCGTGTAAGCTTTGCCTTGGGGAGATCAGTGGGGAGGGAGTGTCTAATAAAAAAAAAAATAGAAACAGTAACAACAGAAATGAGGAAAATTTTTTCACCGAACATGTCTTTCATTTTTGCTGCTGCAGGGCTAGATATTTGCTTTTATTCTGACTTTTTGTTTCATTTTAGCTGAAGTCACAGCAATAGGTACAAGGGATTGCTGAGAAACTATGCTAATTAAAACTGACTCTGTTCTATGGAATTCAGAAAGGAAGCTGTCAGTGATGATTAAAACAGTGAATGATGGCACAAATTAATTTAAGAGATCTATTAGTGAGTCTTTTCCAGGATATTATATTGTTCATGGTGTTTTTTTGCAGCTGTTTGTTTGATTTCTTTTTCCTTCAGCCTTGGAAATTAGATTGCCTGTATATTTCATTCTTAGCAAAAGATGAGACTGACCACTGCAGGAGATTCAATAAGTTACCTGGCAAGTGCCAATTGTTTTTCTTTTGCTTTATTTTATTTGAAAGAAGATAATATATAATCTGTGAACTTCTTGCCTGATTGTGTGACAATTAATTATGAGTAGAAAGAAGAATTATAATAAAGAATGTTAGAATTGGGATATTTCATTTTTCTTCTTGTTGAAAATGTTTTTCTGTGTCATATACACGGTTCGAGTTTTTCTCAGGCCTCTTCCATTACATCATAATTGCAAGTTCAAGGTGCAGGCTTGATACCCACAGCCTGTTTGGGTGGGACTCTACACTAACCTGTCTGCTGCCTCTCAGTTATTTCCTTGGAGAGCCTCATTTTTGCCCTCTCTCAGTATCCTGTGATGAACCTCAGCAGCCTCTCACATGTACTAAGTGATAGATGCAATAGCATACTTGCTATGTAAGTCAGTATAGATTTAAGCTGGAGTTCTGCAATAAAACTCAATATTGTCTTAGAGATCAAATTGTAAATAAAAAAGCTGAATAATTGTTTAGCACAAAGGCAGGAGAGATTTTCTTTGCTGTGATTAAACTCTCTTGAAAAATTTCATTTGTCTCTGTTGTAAGGGGGCATGTTCACTTTTATTAACAGCAGATCCACGTTTTTGAAAATGGTAGATTTTTTTTTTTTTAGTGATACATGTGAAGTGTTCTGCTTGCCAAGCTATCATTAGGTCTTTGCTCCTTTAAAGTGTCTGCTCAGAATTTGAAAACTCTGGTGTTTAAATGAAACTTAAACTTCTCATGAATTACACATACTGTGTGCTAAGTATTGCTTCTTGTTGTGTTTCCCTACCCATTGTGGCTTTTCCTGCGGGAAAGTTGCTTTATGAAGTCTCTTTCCCTTTCATTCCTGCTCATTGTTGCAGCTTAGACCCCCATCTGTATTGTCAGATTCTGCAGAACCATTGAAATGATCTGGACTCGAAAAAAAAACCAAATCATGTTCAGCTTTGATATTTTATTGCAGATGAAATCTCCTGAGACATCACCTGCATTCTTCATCTAAGCAGCACAGACACAGCCAGAACCAATGGGGGGGGGGAAGTGTATTTTCAGTCATCTGAAATAAATATCCAGTTGTTTGGAGCAAATCAGTGTCAAAAAGGGATCTGGCAGAACAGCTGAGTTTCAATTTCATAGCTGGGTTCCTTCTTCAGTTGGTACACCATAGGTGAAGTCACACACCACTTTACTGTCGGCTTAATCAAGAATCCTTGGTGGTGGCAAACATATTTTTAGTTTGGTGGCAGTATTTTTACTTTGGATGACATTCACTGAGGAGCCTAGAAACTTCTGGAAACATTAAATTTTTTCATTATTTGGAAGACTTTCTGTTTCTTTTTACTAGCCTAGCATAAACAGCATACATTAGGTCTGCTCCAGTTATGATGAAGGGGAAATCTTTTCCCATATCCCTCAGGATGTTTTGTTTCTGATACTTTCTCCCTCTTTGCATCTTCATTCACACTTGTCTCTCCTTCTCATTTAAGCAAACTGGGACAAATTTGGGAGCATCCTACAGCAGTTCCCTCTTCATATTGACATGCATTCTTGCCCCGAGGTCAGATTCACCGAGAATGAAAAACAGAAATTGCCGTAAATAAGAGCAAAAAATAAACGGCCTAATTGAATATGTTTCCTAGTGCTGGTGGGTCTCATCCCAGAAAACTTCCTTTTGCTCATCTTAGTGGAACAAGGTGGTTGGAGATGGCAATTAACAGAGGCTGATAAATGAAATGGTGCCTGCCACTTGGGAGAGAATGTTTCCTGAATAATGATCCTTTTCTTCAGGGAGGTTTGCAAAAAGATATTGCATCTGTGGATTTGAAATACACTTGGTAATGATCTTCTCTTGCCTTGTTGCTGCCGGAAGCATCCCTGGTGGGTGAAGCTGGCATTGTGCTCTTTGCTGCTTAAAGGGTGGACCTTCTAATTAACTCTTAAGTTACTAGAATCTGGTGAGTACAGTGAGAAAACTTAAGTGGCTTGAGTGCATTTTAGTTTTAGCAGTACTTGTGACTGCTATGAGCCTGATGTCTTCTTGATCTCTCCTGGGCTGCTGGGCCCACCAACATGCTGGGTAGTTTAGCTCAGTGTCTGTAGGTATGGCGGACTTGAGTGGCATTGGCAAACATTGGAACACATCTATTATTTGCTATAATACACAGGAATTTCTCCTTTGCTTTTTATTCTCACTGGATACATATTTTGAAAAATAATGCAATATAAAAGACAGCATTTAATTTCCTATCCACTTAGTCCTCAAACAATGTTTTTTCTTTTTTTTTAGTGCTGTTACTATGTAAATGGTTACCAAGTGAATAACTGCTCTCATAAATAGTCACAGGCAGAAATTGCTTTAGCTGCATATGCTAATAGATACTGGGTCTTATTAGTAGGGCTTATTAATTGGTTTGGTGTCTTAATTAAATTGGTGTGCCAGTGAGTGGAAAAGTAAATCCTTGTTAGGCCAGTGGATTCCTTCTTATATACCTTAGTATTTTTTACCTTTAGAGAACTTCAGAAATGGTGACTGAGGCTCCAACACTACTGAGACTTTCTCAGATACTATACCAGATGCTTTCCAGAGGGAAATAAAGACAGAAAATTGAAGTTTGATTTCAAATTTGGATGAACACTAATTCCCAGTCTTGTTTGTAACTAACATATTTCACTCATCTTTTATAATAGGGCCCAACTTGTCTTTCCCAGGCTGAGTGTTTTACATGCAGGGGAAACACAGGGACCACATTTGAGCCCTGTTCTCTTCAACATCCTCATAAATTACTTGGATGCAGGACTGGAAGGGACACTGATCAAGTTTACAGATGATGCAAAACTGGAAGGAGCTGTTGACTCTCTCGAAGGCAGGGAAGGCCTGCAGAGAGACCTCGACAAGTGACAGGACTGGGCAATCACTAAGCCAGAGTTCAGCAAGGGGAAGTGCCGGATTCTGCCCCTGGGATGGGATAACCCTGCGTGTTCGTATAGATGGGGAATGAGAGGCTGGAAAGCAGTGCCAGAAAAGACACTTGGGGTCCTGGTCCATGGCCAGTTGGACGTGAGTCATCAGTGCCCTGTTAGCCAGGAGGGCCAACTGTGTCTGGAGGGGCAACAGGGAAAGCATCACCAGTCAGTCAAGGGAGGGGATTGTCCCACTCTGCTCTGCACTGGGGCGGCCTCACCTTGGATATTGTGGCGGTTTGGGGCACTGCAATATAAAAAAGACATTAAGTCATTAGAGAGTGTCCAAAGGAGGGCAATGAAGATGGTGAAGGGCCTGGAGGGGAAGCTGTAAGAGGAATAGCTGAGGGTACTTGGTGTGTTCAGCTGGAGAAGAGGAGTCTGAGGGGAGACCTCACTGCAGTTACAACTTCCTTGCGAGGGGAAGTGGAGGCACAGGCACTGATCTCTGCTCTGTGCTGACCAGGGACAGGACCTGAGGGAATGGTCTGAAGTTGTGCCAGGGAAGGTTTAGGTTGGATGTTAGAAAAGGGTTCCCCCACAGGGTGGTGGGGCACTGGAACAGGCTCCCCAGGGCAGTGGTCACAGCATCAAGACTGACAGAGCTCAAGAAGCATTTGGATGATACTCTCAGGCACATGGTGTGACTTTTGGGGATGGTCCTGTGCAGGGCTAAGGATTGGACTCAATGATCTTAGTGGGTTCCTTCCAACTCAGCAGATTCTGTGACTGTGAGCTATGTGTCACTGGAAGAAGCTTGTGGCTTGCCAGTGTTAATTGCAAGTGTGCTATGACAGTTGGTTATTTCCAAGCAAAGTTACATTCCCATGGAAAATATTAAACTAGTTTCATGCCAATGGTGACTTTCCAAGAATAAACCATGTTATTTATGTATCTGATAATACATAATACATCCCTGTGAATTAAGATGTCCCTCATGTCTGGCATTATCTGCATCTCTGATAAGTTGATTTTGACATATAATTCTCCTTTTTTCTTTTACTCCTCTTCTCCTTTAAAAAAAATATGCAAAATGTGCAGTTTTACTGCAGTGTAAGCCAAAAGCATAATTCATGTTGCACACACATAATTTGATTTCAAAAGATTATCTGTAGTACTGGCAAAACATCAGTGAACCAGGCTGCACTGAGGTAATAAAATCATGCACTAAAAGCAGCTGTGATGTTTGGGTGAAGTCAGCACCCACTTTTTAATGCCAGTTTATGTTTTTTGTTTCTTTGTTTTCAATTTTTGCTTTTTTTTTT
>VXAU01006054.1:677459-748135 GCA_013399695.1 Formicarius rufipectus
TTTTTTTTTTTTTTTTTTTGCTTAAAAGATAGTATTTTGAACATAATTTTTCTTAGCACTGATCTTTCTGTATTTTCCTACCCCTGATGCTCAGCTCTCACTGGTATCAGTGGAAGGTGTGCAGATGGAAGGGAGGCCTTCTGAGGATACCCCATACACCAAAGAAGAATTTTCTTCCTCCTCTCCTCTGCTATAGCTCTGGGACTACTTCTGTCACTCTGACATTTGAAGAGTGTCTCAGCCTGAGTTTGCCTGGGAACCTTTGACTAGACTGCTGAGCGATATATTCTGGCTTTAGGTGGGAGGCTGTATGAGGCTTCAGTGAGGACCTTTCAGGCTATGTTCTGTGGGATCATGGTAAAAGAACAAGGATCTGCTGGAGAGGGTCCAGTGGAGGGATACAAAGGTGATTAGGGGAGTGGAGCATCTCTCTTGTGAGGAAAGGCTGAGGGAGCTGAGTTTCTTTAGCCTGGAGAAGGGAGGACTGAGGGGGAGCTTGTCAATGCACACAAGTACCTTAAGGACGGGTGTCAAGAGGATGGGACCAGACTCTTTTCAGTGGTGCCCAGTGATAGGACAAGGGGTAACAGGCACAAACTGAAACATAGAAAGTTCCATCTGAGTAGGAAGAAAAGCTTCTTTACCGTGAGGGTGATGGAGCACTGGAACAGGCTGCCCAGAGTGCTCTGGAGTCTCCTTATCTGGAGATATCCAAAACCCATGTGGATGATGCGATTCTGCGCAACTGCTCAGGGTTGGATCCAGTGGTTGGATTAGAGCATCTCCAGAGGTCCTTTCAACTCCAATCATTCTGTGAGTCTGTAATCTCTCCTCTTTGTTTTTAACCCTTTATATTGTTTGTTTGTTTGTTTGTTGGTTTTTTAAGAGACTGTGTGTTGGATGGCAAAGTGAAGTAAAAAAATTGTGTTTTGGTGAAAGTATCTCAGCTTTGGTAATGGGATATTATGGACTCGTTTAACATCTGTACTGCTGCACCCAACACCTTCTGTACCAGCAAGAGATGATGGTGCAAACAGAAAATAAGAGACTGATAATAGAGGGAATACTCTTTCTTATTGCGACTGTATAAAGGTAGGATAGTCTCTGTGCTAAAAGAGGTCTTCATTAACTGCTTATTCCTATGTAAGGATGCAACTCCAAACATGTGAAGTAGCTGAATTTCTAGCAAAACACTCAATTCGCGATACAGACTGGGTAATTTATTATAGTCCGCAGTTGATTCCTGATTAAAATGAAGTGTTGGAATCCTAACGGATATGAAATTCTTAGTCTTTTTCACTCTCTACCATTCACTTCATGTTGGAATTTGAAAGAAATCTTGTCAGTTTTTGAATCTGTGACTGGCAGCTGTAGCCAAACATTTGCATAGAAACCTATTTTCTAAAATTTACTTAGGGTAAAATGGCCCTTTTTATTGTTTGCTTCCTGCATTTGAAATAACTTTTGTTAAAGACCAGCTTCTGCACCTGTGTTCCTCCAGAAATCTGTCTCTTCAAATTCTCTAGACTGATTTGTCGTTTTCTAACGTGCCAGAACCAGTTGTGTCTCTTATTGCATTAAATCGCTGACATAACTTAATGCCTCATGACAGATGCAGCTGCACATCACTTTGGCTGAGAAGCCAAGAGAGAAGCAGAGGCCCTGGTCTAGAGAGGGCTCAATATCTCCTGTGCACAAGTTGCACTTACAGGACTTTAAATGTGGCTGGCAGTTGTGTAGTTGTGTTGCTTATATATATATATTTTTAATCCTTTTTGCGAGTCTGAGGGAAGGTCAAAATCAGAGGAAAGTTGAGTGAGAGCAATCTTCCTAATTTATTTTTTCCCCCCTTCTGTACACATAACTACCTCACATCTCAGCTTCCTACTGTGGAGGGTCAGACAGAAAGTCTCCTTGAAATCGGCTTTGTGTGTTGACCAGAAGCATCTTAAGAATTGATTCAGAGTTTCTCTTGGTCCTTACTATCCTGACTTGATAAAATCAAATAGCACCTAGTAGTCCTGTCAGATCAAAGGTTTAGGCAGAAAAATTATTCTGTATGAAACGGTTTACATGTCATCCAAAATTCTATTGCTTTACATTTTTGGGGATCTGTACTTTAATAAATGAAGGGTGAAGTGATAGTTCAGCTTGATGATCTGGTCTGTTTCTGCTCCTCAGTAGAAGAGGTACAGATGCCTCTGAGCGGTACACTTCAAACTAGGGTTGCCATATACAGCCCAAATACAGGGTTCTTGAAGCCACACCAAAGTAAGCATGGTTCAATGGAAAGTCATCCTTTACAAAAAATTTGGTATTCCTTTAAATACTCCATGTGATGGAAACTTTACATTATCACTGTCTCTTTATAAATTAGTTCATTGATTAATTCCCCTCTTAGATAACAGCTCTTCAGTTCTGCTTTGGCCTTAAGAATTTCTATTTTTAGCCATTGGACCTACTGACTGTAAAAAGCAACTAACAAAAAATTGCCTTTTCAGATATTATGAGCCAAATACTGGAAAACATGGACTGTGTTGCCATTTACATTGCTATTTTTCGGTCTTCTGCATCATGACTGAAATGATGCAGAGGATGTGTGTCTTCAGAAATTTAGAGATGCATATGTCTGTGATGCTTTTTATAGTCTGTTAGCTAAATCCTGAAGTCGTTGTAACTGTCAGGTAGATTCCTCTCCTGTATGTGGGCGGATTTGGCATCTGTGCCTCGGACACCACTGAACCTCTGCCAGGTGAAGCCAAGCAGGACTTTTCTGTATAATGTTACGTGTGAACTGGCATAAGCTTTTCTAAGCTGAACAATTTATTGCAAGCTCCCATTTGCCATTGTGTTTTGCTGAAGTCTTCAGCCCTTTCAGCTAATAAGGGTCTCTGTGTGGATTAGGCACAGTCACAGTGGGCTTATACCTGTGACTGCAAAGGAAGCGAACTCTTCCCTTGCTGTCTGGGTTGGTTTAATTTTTCAACCTGTATGAAAATTATGGCATTTTAACACTGTGTGGAATGGGCCTGCCATTTCCTGGTAAAAATTGGCCTGAAGGAAGGTTATGGGTGGTAATGACAAACGATGATGGGGAGGGAAAACTCAATGTTACGACCACCAGTTGGCAGCCCTGGGATCGAAGGTTTGGCTGCCTGTTTAATAACTTCTTTGCTTTAGGGGAAAACATAGAAAGCATCTGTTGTTGAAGTGAATAAGCTGTTGCATTTTAGAACAAAACCTTGCCAAAACTTTCTCAAAGAACTCTGTGGCTGTCGCTGCCTGCTGAGTACCTCACCTGGCTGCTGTGCAGGTGGGGACATGGTTCCATGCGGTGCCTCATGGTCCCTTGTGGTTGGATGCACCAACTATCCCTGGCTGAGCAGAGAAAACCAGAACAGAGAAGATGGGAAGAGCAGAGTCATTTGTAGAGCCCTGAAACAGCCATGGCACTAATTTTCCAGCTCAACAAAAAGTGAAGCCTGTAGTATCCTAACCTTTCTCTCATTTATTTACAGTAAATAACCCCTCTAAAAACTGACATCTTTAGACAGAGTTGGATGACAATCCTGAGTAGGTTCTGGGGTGGCCATTTGTCTTGTTATTTTTTATTAATAATATTTTGTTCTTCAGTAGGTCTACCTGTGAGTGGTTCAGCAGAGTTCAGACAGTGCAAAGCTCATCCCCATTCTCCCTGACCCTTCAATTATCCTAGTGTTTCAGCTTCTTTTCCCTCTAACTTCATACCAGTCTCTGGTCTTCACACATAAAGTAACTTTAATAGCTTGACACACTAGAGCTGACTTAGCTTTTGTCATTTCTCATCCTCATTTGAATATGCAATGCCCCAGAAGGATAATTGTTCTTATGTTTCCATTTCTTACAGTGTTGTCTTTTCCTAATTTATGTCCCTCCTATTGCTACAGAGGCATTCCTCACTGGCTCATAGTTTAGGAAATTATCTATAATTTCTTTGATTTTGGAGGACATCAAGAATAATGCTGTGCTCAGACATCTCCCCACCTGACTCACTCCAGACATATACACCTGTTTGCTTTTCAAGGAAGCTTATTACACTTGCAAAAGCTTGGAGAAGGAGACTTACACAGCTCAGTATGGCATGGCTAACAGGAAGCTCAGGCAGACTTAGAGGGGTAGTTTAAACTGAGCAACTTATACTTGGGTTTGATTATGTTGTATTTCACAACACACACCTCTTTTATAGCTGGAAATGTTTTGAAATTTGATAAGAGCTCTCTGTTTTCCTATAGAGCCTCAAGTTCTTATTAAAGAAAAAGAACTGAGAACAAAATCTTGTTCCTATCCTTCTGCTTGGTGGATGTGTCTGAGTGACATCTACAGTAGTGTTATAAATAGGTGTTTGCTTGGATTTTCTTCCTTTCATGTCTCTGATGCATTTCTTCTGGATTTGATTTTCCTGTGTTGTTAAGTGGCACTGTGAGAGAGAGAAGAATGTTTTTGCAAACTGCCCTAAGCCCTGCTCATCAGAGAGGTGGTCAGTCTCACACCTCTCTCTTCTTCTCTCCCAGTGGGGTCTAATCACTGTAAAAAATAAATTAGTATACTGAGTTCAGGAACACTAACTCAATAAATGTGTTGATGTCAGAGCAAATGGCAGTCTTGGCTACCCTGCTGTTATGAGTGATTATTCTCTTTACTCTTAAATATACTGTTCTGTGATTGCTTCCAGAGAACCTCTTATGGCCTACCCCTCACTTCTTCAAGACTATAAACATCTTTAACTGCCAGAATACTGTTTTTCCTCTTAGCTTTCCAAAACATGCACATGGCAACTTATGTGCTGTAGCAATCAAGCTTGAGACTTGTCCAGACTTGTCCAAGCTAAAATTTGGTGCCTTAGAATGGAGACAAAGAAGACTACCAAAATGCTGAAGGCTTGACCAGCATGTATGCATTACCAGGACAAGATGGCACTCTGCAGCTTTCAAGCTCCATGTTTTCAGTAACAGCCTTATTTTTGTGTGTCATTGCTGATGGGATATATATTAGTCCATATCCACCTGACCTGGATAGCAATAGGGTATGGAGTCAAAGTAATGGGCTGTCATTTCCGATGTGGGAGACAATTACACTATTTTGGGATGAGTTTTTAGGAAAGTGTTAAAAGAGACTACTATTATTAGTTATGTAAAATGAAAGGTCTACTTAAAACACCAGAAAGAACACAGTTTGTCACCAGTTTTAAATAAGCTTGCTTTTATTTACATATGTACTT
This sequence comes from Formicarius rufipectus, assembly GCA_013399695.1. Taxonomy (NCBI): domain Eukaryota; kingdom Metazoa; phylum Chordata; class Aves; order Passeriformes; family Formicariidae; genus Formicarius; species Formicarius rufipectus. The sequence goes on from VXAU01006054.1 coordinate 682,717, forward strand.
TTTTATCTGCAGCAATAGGCAGAAATCAGTGTTCTGCCTGCACAGTTTCTGTGCCTTATTCTTAGGATAGAATAAAATAACCTTTCTCACCCTTTCACATTGAAGCCAACAGATAAAATAGTGGTTCCATTATACCTGCAAGGGCAGGAACAGGCATCCTATTTCCTGAAGACAGCAGAACAAATGAATATTTTAGAAAATAGACTCCTCTAGCAACCTTCTGTGCCTTGCTGCAGATGTAGCTGGATGAGCAGAGTGCATCAGTACATGACTTATGGGTACAGAGAAGTGCTCTGGAGGCTTGGACTGTGATGAAGACTGAGAAGCCCACAATGTTTGCTACAGAACAGTATCATTACACTCTTGGTGCCTTGTGAGCAGTGTTTTCAGTTGGGTGTTGAGAAAGACTGGTGCTGAAGTTGAGTGCATTGGTTTGTCAACTGAGCTTTTAAAATAAATAGTAAAATTTCTCTTATTTACCAACACAGTAGATGTGTTTGCCTTTAGCAAACAGCCTTCATAGTGATGGGCAACAGCTGCAGGAGAAATATCCCTGTGAATCACTGCAATTAGCTCCACAGGGACAAGCAGGAAATGACACCTGGAAGGTTCTGGAGTTTCCAAACAAACTAAGACCAGAACTGGTGACATTTTTTGTAGACTTGGGGCCATAAAAACAAAGACAATACGTGAGGAGACTGGTGAGCACCAGAAGGGGTTTGTGGGAAGGACAGGTCCCAGGGCAGTGCTGTGAATTCTCCATCGTTGTGGCAGAGATGGATAACCAGTGTTTGGCTCTGAGTAGTTCAGTGAAAAATGAATAAGGGAGGAAAGAGAGCAGCAAAAAGCATCTTGTCAGTATGTATTAGTGGTCTGTAATGTGTTTATGCTTAATGGGAGCCTTATGTAATCCTCTTTCACCCTGACTGAGGAGGGGTGGCGTCTCCACCACTCGTATGAAATCTGGGAATAAAAGCACTCCGTGCCTGTACCTGAGTTCAGGCTTGTTGTAGTGTCTGCTTAATTTTGTTTGGCTCACGTATTTCACCCTTTAGACTGTTGAACTTCCTGAAAGTTTACCTTGAGGAATACTTTGAAACACCTGCTTTGTAGAGCTCTGTCAGAAACCAAATTTAATTGAAAATTTTGAGTCTAATCGTAAAAGTTTTTTTTTTGTGTGCCTTTAGGGCTGAGGGAAGTTATTCAGAAAGATGAGTAGTTCACAAGGTTATGTACAAAGCAAGACTAACAAGTTGCTGAGAAATAATAGTCTCATATGGGATCCGTTTCAGGTTGTAGAGCATACAGTTCAGAGATTTAATGCAGTTTAGACGTACTTGAAAATCATCCCTGGTTTGCTGTAATTTTTTCCCCCTGACAGCATTTTCCTGACCTTGAAAATACCTTACAGGTGGTTCACAAATAAAAATCTAAACATCACTGTAATCAGAGAAAATACACAAGGATGTTCTATTTTTCATTACTTTCTATTTATCTTTACCATTATTTGAAGTCTCATATGATTTCATTGATAGGCATATAGACTAGCATTAGTGCAGTAGATTTTTAAAAAGATATTAGATGAGAATTGTGCTGCCTTCCATAGAGCATTTTGCTTTACTCCTCCCGACTTCCTTTCTTAAGATATCTTTTTATCAGGTGTGAATACTAACAATGCTGATACGGGGTGACAGTTTGACCAAACAACCATAGCAACAGTAACTGTTTTCCCTGTGATAACAGCTAAGCTAAAGGTTATGTGTATTGCTGCATCTCTCAATCTATTTGCTCCACAGCACAGTGCCAGACAAAGGTAAGAATAGAGAAAGCGACGGCCAAAATATGCATTTGTTTAGAGGAAACCATGAGCTGCTGAACTGTGGTTAAAGCTTAAAAACATGCATAATGTTTCTCTTCTAATACATTATCTCAAAAGAAATAGTATTAAACCTATATTAAATAATATTTTGTTGCACAAATATTTAATTTGAAAACTTATTGAATGCTATCTGCTTAATCATGCTCCCTTAGGAGAGGGAATTAAAATAAATATCCCGGAGATTGCTTTAAGCAAAGTATTCGTTTATTTTCTCTTTTCAGGAGTGATATTGGACTTTTGCAGTTGACCTAGACAATATTTAGTATTGACCTCAAGTCCTCTATGTGTGTCCCCAAAGCTCAGAGGCTTGAAGGACACAAACAAATAAATGCCTTTGGACAAGTGCTCCTTACTTTTCCCAACATGGAATAGAATGAATTGTGTTATTTCCAAAAGTAGTATTAATACTGAGTTGGCGCTACAATAACTTTCACATTAGTGCCTCACACCTGATAATCTATGCTATTTTCCTACTTTTTACTCTTTGCTTATTAGTACAATTGTATTCAGAATTATTCACATTTTCATAATAGGAAGATAGTCTTATCTCCCAGTCAGTAAGGTCTGTGTGAGTGGTTCCTGCTCCAACAGTTGCCACAGCAGCAACTCTGGACCATTTAATAACTAAGGCTTCTCAACACAACACATAATAAGTGGTGATGATAATTCTCTGAAGCAGGTTGGGTTTTTAGGCTGCAGAGACATGTTGCACCGGGTTTCTTTAGTGCTGAATAGAAGTCAGTGTTTTGTGTTGGAATAAGCTTCCTGTTGGAGGAATTGATATTTTAGAGTGACCTAGCCGTTGTTCTGGAAAACTTTTATTTTTCTTATTAGGCTTACTCAGGTTTTTAGGTCACCAGATTGGATGTCTGAAGTTCTGATGAAAGAGGAAAAGCAGTCTCTGGTGATTCCTGTGTGGTGTGGGGAAAGGAAAAAAGAATATGGCATAACTCTGCCTGGTGACATATAGATTTTGAGAGTAAATGACTGGTAGGGAGCACTGTGGTAAGTAACCAAATTTTTTTTCTAGACATCCATTTTACTAGAAACAAATTAAAATTAATGGAATAAGGATCCTGGAAATTTTGAGTCCTTTTTGGCTATGAGTCTGATTTTCAGTTTCTAATGAATAGTCAGGCACACTGTTCAAATTTATTTCCCCCCACCCCCGCCAAAGAAAACCAAAATATGTAAACTCTTCCAAGGACTTTTATTATTTAACTTAGGGTTGTTATTCTATTTAACAGCACAACAGTTATATCAAAATCAAGAGGACTTGTGCCACTTTCATAGTGCCAGAATGACTTGCCTTTTTTTTTTCCCTTATAATGTAAAATTCCCTGTACAGTTTAAAGGGTCTGTGATACTCTTTGGCAAAGTGTTCTCTGTCTGTGTGATGGTAGGAGGGAAACCTACATTCCCTGATGCCCATTAGTTAGAGTCTTCAATGAGAGTAGTCATTTTATACTTCTATGCAAAGTTGCTAGTATGGTTTGTTTCCAGAGGATGGTTTTAGGGCAAGTAAGGTTGTTGCTGCACTGATGCTGAAAGTGTACCCTGCAAACTGAGGCTGTGTTTTCATCCAGTCTTGTGCAAGGTGAGATGAGTAGGCCCACCCCTAACAAGGAGTTTGCTTTCTGTTTATTATTAAATCCAGTCTAAACAAGTAATTTTAACAGAGGACAAAATCCCACCCACATGTGCACCTTTGCTTCTCTTTGGAATTTAGTGGTGTTTAACCAAACATGACTGTGGTCAGAGTTATCTTCACCTGTTTTCTGGGTAACACACTTCACATAACTATCAGTATTTTAATGATGGAAAGTAACTGCAATGTAAACTGCAGGTAAATTGTGAGGATGTCTGTTTGGGGGAAGAGTTCACTGTGTAGAATTAATTCTAGCAATACTGAAATAAGAACTTGAGGCTTCTAAAAATCTGTCTCTAAAAAATTTTTTTTTTTTTTTCCCTTTTAACTTTGAATAACAAGGAACCACTTCCAGTATTTCATAACTCCCTGTAATTACAGTAGTGATTGTGAGAATGATAGATATCTAATTAAAATCTGTGAAAACTTCAGTCAGCGAGAAATGAGAATTAGGTCCTCAAATTGCAAATTTCTCCTGAGTTTCAGAACTACTTTTTGATAATGTGGCATTTTCTACTGTTTGTAGCAGTGACTCACCTCAATAGGTCATGGCTAATTTTAGTAGGTATCTGAAAGAACATGGGAGAATTTTTGTTTGAGATGGAGAGGAAGGAATTAATTATTTGTTTTTTTTTTTCTTCAGCCTAATAATGCTGGTGTTAGGTGTTTTTTTAATTAAGTTCAGCTGCTCCCAAACAGTGAAACAACAAACAGGCAGAGGTTACTAAATTTTTGGCTGATCTTTGATTTCTTCTTAGAGACAGTCTTGAAATGTTGTCAGGTGGAATCGATGTATCCTTAACTGTGGCTGTTTCAGATTTTTGGTTATTGTGCTCTCTGCTCCCTCTCCCTGTTTACCTAACCCAGTGCCACACATGTGTGGGCTCAGCAGCTGGTCACATCCTACTCCCCATGACAGTGACTAACAATTGTGTGTCCTGGTGCCAGCAGAGAGCCCCAGGGCTCCACTGCTCAAATCTATTAACTCTCCTTCGGCGGGGTGACCCCCGTAGCTCTTCGAGCCACCGGTCAGCGCAACATATTGTTTCCAGCATGGAGCAACTCTCTATGACACGCTGAGTTAATTCTGCAGGAGATAATGAAGGTTTTGAACTCCAAAGCGTCCAAGAAGGCTGAACATCTGCCAGGCTTCCTGCCCAGCGCCACGCCAGACGGGGCTGAGGCTGCGGGCTCCTCCAGCCATGTGCTGAGCAGCAGGGAAGCCCTTGCTGCCACTCCACCCCAGCAAAGAAAAGGATGAAACCATAGTTTGATCCTGCTCTGAAATATTTTATTCCTAGCGAGCTAATGTATTGTTTCCTGAACTCATCAACTCTCTAGTTCTTGGAAAAAAACATTTCCTTCTCTCACTTATTTGGGGTTTGGGGTTGGGGCAAGGTCTTAAAGGAGAAAACTTCAGACATCCAGTAATCTAATCACAAGAAATGACTCAATAGCACCATTGATACCCAGCTTTTTCACACAGGCATAGCTGATACTGGTGCTTCAGAGGTTATTGCACAGCATTCTTGGGATTTCCTCTTCCAGCTCCAGTGGTGGTCACCTGTCACTCGGAGCCAATACCTGGTTATCTGCTCCTCCTGAATTTGCCAGTGCTGCTGTAGGGAGCACCAGGCAGCACCTCCTGCCTGCCCCATGAGTGACTGTGCCCTGCTCTGTGAGTGAAACTCCTCCTACACTGTGTGAAGAAACACTTCCTTACACTTTTTTATTTTTCTGCTGTAACTATAACCTGTTTTTAGAATGAAGTGAGAAGGGTCTCTCTTAATCTAATTACTGTCACTGGAGCCCATCTAACTTTTATTCTTTTAAGGGCAGGTTAATCAAGTTTTAGTAGAAACCTGACTGACCACATAACCCATTTTATTTTCTTTTTCATTTATTCTGTAATGTGTCTTTGAAACCCACTAAGCAGCCATTATGTACAAGTAGAATGAAACAGGAACAAAAGGATATTTGTTAAATATGAACACTGGAATCAAATGGTGAGTTTTTGAATAGTCCTTCAGACCCTGTTTACAATCCAAATTTATTTGCCTTTTCAAGGTGTGTTAATTTTTTCTTCCTGTAATGAAACTGCTATTTTCTTGGGAAACACTTCACTTTCTCATAGCATCCACTTTCATGTTTTCTTATTATTTGAAAACCATTTCACAGTGTGGACAAGACATCACATTTTAGCCAGTTATTTTACTTAAAGTGTGACAAAAACGCTGATTTAACTTTTTTTCTTTCCTCCATAATTTTTATTTCTTATGGGGAGAGAAAGTATGAGCTCGAGTTCAAGCTTTCCAGTCATTGTAAGAAGAATGCAGTGCAGTTGTTTGATTGCTCATAAGGAGAGAATAACACTCAGGGCCTGAAGCCCTATACTTATTCACCATCTAATCATAGCAATAACTGGAACTCTGCAAGTGGGAGTGAAACACAGGTTATTTCACAGCTCTCAGCCTAAGCAGAGAAGACAATTACTGGTGCTAGATGAGAAAGCTAAGATGCACAAAAGAAGGTGCAGGTGACTAGAGGCATTATTTGTTCAGGTATGTGTCAAGATTTCTCTTTGGGTAAACAGGTACAAATAATGTACTTCTTGGGTGTTAGAAGCGAGGCTGGCAGCAGCATGGGGCAGGGTCTGGCTCTCTTCGGTTTCTGAGTTTTCTTTTGACTTGAATGTCTGCTGGATGGAGCCGAAGCTGTCTAAATTTCAGAGTATTTTGTTGCATTTAGGCCAAATGTTGATGGCAGGTTCAAGATCAACTCACAGTATAGCTTGTCATAACAGGTTCCACTTTCTGACTTGCAGTTAAGAAAATACCTGACTGAACAACTTCATAGGTGTTTATCATTTCCATTTTTCTTTATCCTATTTAGTTTCAGCTTAACTGAGAATGCAAGTACAAATTTGCTTTTCCTTTAATGAAGCAGAATATGACTATTATGTCTTGAATTTGCCTCTACTTGTTCAAAAGAATTTTCAGTTTCAGATTCTGGGCATCAGGTTTTGTCATGACAAAAACCCCCTAGTCAAAAGAGGGTAAAACTGAATGCCATGGACATGATTCTGGCATTACACCATGTTCACACAAGGCTATGTTATCACCTCTGCCTCAATGAACTTGTTACTTGTTTGTACATACATAAGTGGGATCAATTGGGATGCAGAGTCAGGGCTCTCCTCTGTGCATATCTTTAAAGTCATTACCCATCTCCACCAATGTCAACATTCTGCAATTTTGCCAAATCATTCTGAACAAGGAGAGAGTTTTAACAGGAAAATTGTTATTACTTTTAACTGTGCCCTTATTCTAAAATGTCTTCCAATTATAGTGAGAGTCAGAATATACAGTAATATTGCAAAGAACCATTGAGAGCATAACATGCTAGAGTGATGAGAAGTCCATAATAACTGGAGGACAGGTTATTAACTTTGAATGTTACATTGCCTTTACCAGTCTCACACTGAAATCAGAATTTCAGTAGTTCCATCATCAATAGAAAGGACATAAAGATAAGCACTGAAAGAACCCCATATTTTTGTTCTCATTTCTGTATCCTAGGGACTTACACAGGTTGAACTCCCCTGCTCCTCTCTCAGCTGAGTAATAGTGCAGGTTATATTAGTGAGCTGGTAATCAAGGGGTTTCCTAATTTCTCTCTTTGAAGTGGACTTCTGACTGTAGTGGGATCTCTGGGATTTGAGCAACTGCTCTCCATGAATGCCCAGAGCCTGAGTGAGTACAAGAGCTCTGATCCTCCTGGGGCACATCCCAAGGGCTTTTGTTATGGCTGACAGGAAGAAACCCCCAGCTAGTAAAATTCTGAAATTCTTCTGCTAGTACAGCCCTAATTAGAAATAATAAGGGAAAGTTTCTCCTGATGAATCAGAAAAGACACAGCTACGGAATAGTTAATGTTTTGTAGAGCTCAGCATCAATTTCTGGAAGCTTTTAACAGAGACTTGACATTTCTAATTAGGAAATTTTACATACAGGCAAGTGAATTTACCCCCAGCTGGGAAAACATGGCTTAGCAAGAGTTTTACATCCGCCCTCATTGATCTGCAGATTATCTCACATTTGAGACTGTGGAGCCACTGGGATTTGCAAAGATGAAAAACAAATGTGGGAAAGTGCATAGAATTTCTTTCACTTCAGGGTTAGATAAGAAAAACCTGATAAGTTAAAAATAAAGAGGTAAAGGTTTTCTTTTTTTTTTTTTTTTTTTTCATGATTTATTGTTACAGAGGTCAAAAAAAAAATAAATCCACAAAAGCCAATAACTTGCTGGCACTGTCAAGAAACTGTCATTCTGGTCAAATTCACAAAGTAACATATTGGAAATTAGTCTTAATGTAGCAATGAACTATATGCTTGTTTTTCATTTATTTATTTATTTATCCTCTTTTTGTCCTAAAAGTTAGAGAGTTGAGGAACAAAATGTTTGCATGTGAGCTCACTTAGAGATGTATTATGTGTCTGAGGCTGCAATGTTTGACTTAGGAGAGTCCTTCAGGCCTTTTGCATTTTTAGCTGTAGAGCTTATTTTTTTTTACCTCATTTTTTCCTAGCAGGAAATAGCTAGAAAAATACAAAATATCAATTAATTGGACAAGTTGAAAATGCTTTATCAAGGTAAGATGGCTGTATATTTGTGCAGCAGAAATGAGACTCAGTCAGATGTACCATAGCTTGCTAAGGAGAGCTTTTCCTGATTTCTTTTTATGTGGAACATCTGTACAGCTCATTTCACTCTGTGTTTGGATGCATTTTGTGGAGACATACAACTATGTATGTGCTGCAGAAGTCAAAGAATATGGTTTAAATGAAATGAAAAGGCAATATTTTTTTTTCTGTCAATATTTTCCTATATTTGAAATTATTCTAATGAAGCAGAAGTTATTTCTGTGTTGACAGAAAAACAGATAAGCAAGCAAACCATGAAATGCAGTCTATGAAATATTATAAAAACATAAGACAGGGACATAGCTTACTGTAGTTGTGTTACTGGTATTCGTCTGTGGGAAGGTACATCTATGATTCTTACGTGATAAAGAATAGAAAAGCAGATGATGAAAATAAACACTGGAGTCCAAACCATGTACAGCTAAAAGTTAGGACAATAAAATGGGTTATTAGAAGCTGCCGCTGATCCATAACAAGGCCATGTACTTTAATGACTTGGGTATTAATAAGAGGTGATGGAAATGTTTTAATATCATTTAGTCCTCTTCTCTTTTAGTGCAGAGTCTCCTGGAAGAAGGAGTCTCAGGTACTGAAATGAATGCTGCCCTTGATCTTAGCTAAAGAGCCAGATATTATCAAAGAAAATAGAAGTACAGTTTAGGCTTCTTTAAGAAGCATGTAGGTATCCAAAAATACTGCTAGAACTTATAGACTTATCCCTATTCAGTCAGAGAAAAAAATGTAAAACAAAATTCCAGATGTTAGATTAGGTGTGCTGCTTGGAAAGAGTATAACTGGATTGGAGGATCTGAATAAAAATGCAGCTCATAATGTGATATACCCTTACCTCCTACTAGGTTTACAAGCAAATTGTAGAAACAGGATATATATTTGGCAGTATACATTTCAGAGCTACTTACTATATAGCTACTGCAGATACCAGTGTCATTGTGTGCTTCAGGTCTATATAGTTTATTTAAGGAATAACCTATAAAGCCAGAAAAAAAAAATCTGTAAGTTTCAATTTCTTTTTATCTTTGTTTCATTCAGGGTGTAAACACTCATAACCTGTGTTAAGATAACATGAAGACCTTAACCTATTTTTTCAGGCTGAGATTAATTAAATTTGAAAGCTGTACTTCAAAATACAGAAAGGTAGACAAGTTTTTAAAAAACCAAAATTCTTTCTCTGTCTTAACCAACTTTCGATTTCTTTATGTGCTGACATACCCCCTCCCCTTTATTTCTGTTTTTATTTTTATAAGAGTGGAGCTATAGCTAGGCAAGAAAGTCCTACAGTGTCTTTCACTTTTAGTGTTAAGTATTCATCGCTTCACTGAGTAGTCCAGTTTATATCTAAACACTTTGGTAACTTTTCATAATGGCTTTGACAGAGTCACTGATGCAGAGTCCATCTGTTTCACAGAAATACATTTCATACACTTTAAAACAAATACTAGTAAAATATGACAAGTTGACCTTTTCTCTCTTGGTCACTTTTGAGAATATCTATTTTTTCCATGCACTGAGCAGTATGTATTCCATATCTGTACTGAACGTGGAAGGTTGTAATTATCAATGATTTCTGAGATGAGTGGTTCTATAACTTACAATTTAAAAAGCTTTAAATGCTGATGGTGCCTTGTTTCCATTCTTAGTGAAGACATAAAAAGGTCACTTTTCCTTTGTCATTTCCCTGTGTTGTTGCTGACTAGTGTTAATCATTTAATTAAAAGGTCAGATTAGTCATCCTCTTCTTATACCTAGTGTGACTTTAATTATTTTCTTTGCAAATGAAATGATTTAATATTATTTAATAATACTTAATTTAAAGAGTAATCCTCAGGAGAAGTGAAAATTCCCTTTGAAGACATGCAAGCTTGGAAGGTTAGAATAAACTGAAAAGAGATGGATATTTTAAAGCTATTTTCACCATTAAATAATGTTAAAATCATAGGAGGTTTTTAATGAGAGCATCTGGGGGTTTGCCTATCATGGATATTGCTGTTTGGTTAGTGGGACCACTGGGAAGCAGGAGTTAAAAGAGCTACTAATCACTGAAGCCAGCAAACCCCACACTCATTAATGTGTGGGGATTTACAGTGCTCCCACTAACTGGAAAACAGAGGCAAGTGGGGTTAGAAACAGCTCCTAGTGCTGACCAGCACAGGGTATCTTGACCAGCACAGGGTATCTTGGCCCCTCTGGGCGCCTGCTAAACTCAGGGGGGTTGCGTTTCCACAGCTCTTTGGGCTGCAAAACACCCCGGGCTGCTTTGAGGAACTCCTGCTGAGTGTCTGCAGAGGGTGTCCCTTTGCTTTCCTTTCAAGGAATATGCCTTGTAAAGGAGGAAATGGTGTGGTATTTCTTGCATATGTGGTATTTCTTGATATTCCTTGCACCTCTGCACAGGGCACTGGTGTTCCCGTGAAGAGATTCCTCTCATGTCCTCTGGTTACTTTCTGAGCAACCCTACTTTAATCTCACAGTCATGACATTCTACCTGGTTTCAATTTTTAATGGGAAATATCTTCCACTCATTAATAACTCTGAGAAGCAGGGAGATGAAGTAATACTTTTCACTGCTGCTATCATATAAAACAAGGGTTCAGGTGCATGAATGCCCAGCAGTTAAACAGTGGAGGGATGTTATTTTTAAATGACGCGCAAAAACTGGCATCAGAGAACCAGATGCTTTTCCCTAAGACATTGATCTCTATCCAGGCAACTTGCAGAATGTAAGCAAGTTCTCTGAAACTTTGTATTTCAAACTATGATACTATTTTTTATGAGTAATGACATATTTGCAGAAAGCAGCATCAAGTTGATGAACAAGCTGTGATCTGCCTTATTTGAATACTGGGTTATATTGAGCTTTTCAAGAATCCCCAAATGTAATACTGTCTGGAGTTATCTGAAAAAACTGATATGATTAAGTGCAGGTTGTGATTAGCTGGACTTTGACAAGATGTATTTGATTTTGTCAGGCTGGGCTTTCCAGAGGAATTGCCTCTGTCTCTGAACTGCAGTCTGATATGTCAGGGAACGTGGGATTTCTGGGCTGTGAATCTTAAAGAATTAATTTTAATTGGCAAAAATTAACGACTGGAAAATGCAGAGCATGATCACAAAGAATCAGAGTTGGTAGATTAGTCTGCTTTTCAATAGCTTACATCAATGCAGAGCAGCCGAGAAACATCAGGCAATCTGAGCTATCAAGGACTGAACATAGAGATGAACTGGTTATTAGTCGAGCATCCGCAGATGACTGCTAAGTAGGCACCTAGTGGCAAGGAAGGTCAAGGGCAAGCCTGTGATTTACTGAGCATTCAGCTGATTATCCATTTCACTAAATACAGGAATACTGTATCCTTTATGTGTTGCAAAAAATTTTTGTTTTGAAGGTAGAATTCAATAAGTACTTAATAATGGCAAAATTAAGTTGTATTAGGTGCTCCTGTTTTTTTGAACTAGCATAAGTTTACTTGTGGCCTGTGTTGTAAATTATTCTTTCTTTTTTGTTACAACAGGAAGAACACAAAATGTAAGGAGAACTGGATGCATGACTTGTGTTTTCACTTTTTTTTTTTCTGACTCAGTTTTCATAACTGCAGAAGCTGTATTATTCTTATAGTTCACTATGGCTGCCTTGATTTGTGTCTGCCAGTGATGAAATGGGATTGTTGTTTGGAGAAAATGGAAACTTCTTCCTGATCTGCCTCCCTGCATTTTGAGATTTACAGCAGTACCTTCTTTCTACTGGTTCTCATCCTAGTTATAGTATTATCGAAATAGCAAGTAGTATTCAGTAGTAAACAGTATATTATTCAATAAAATAGATGGAATTTATTCTTCCTTTGCCATAATCAAGAGTTGTTGGTAAGAACCTTAGGCTTCTGACACTGAAACTTTGAACACTCATAGCAACAAGGTGAATCCAGAATATGAGAGGACAAGGTAAGATAAATTATTATTTACACCTCAGTACAGCTGAATTGTTGTGATAGATATATAAGCCTATGCATTCAAGCCCCATGTAGAAGAATATACCTTTCTTAAGTATTGAACTTCTGGAAAAGAATCCATAAAGACCAATCATGATGCACCCTGCTACTGGCAGTGCATTTGAATAACAGCCTGGGTCTGCTGTATTCAGTAGCTTCAACATTTCATCCATTTAGAAAAAAACACATTTGTGTCCCCCTAATTTCTCAAGTTCACATTGTCATTTATTCTGTTTCAAAGGGAGTGTTTGTCAGTGTTAAATTGAGAGAGTGATATCTGCTATTTTCCCACACTTCTGGTAAGTCCACAGCAAGTCCTCTGATTCACCTCTGAGAACTGCTTGGAGTTTCATCTGCTTTTCACTTATCTCAAAGAAAATCCTGCTGGAACTCTGCCATTTCTATAGAGCAACTTGCCTCTCCAGTCACATGGTGTGTAGCCCCTGTCATTACTCTGACCTCTCCAGCAGCACCCGAAGCAGGGCAGGGTTTATTCAGGTTTCTAGGGCACATCCCACGGCCCCTCTGCAATGCTGCTTCTTGCTGTTCCTCTCATGAGTGCTAGCCCCCGTTATGGATGTCTGCAGGTCACTTGGCTTGTGATTGCTCATCATTAGCTCCTCTCTTCTGAGGGGCTGCCTTCTCATTTTTCTCTCTTTGGTGAAGCCATCACTTCTTGCCAGCCACCGGGACCTGTTTTCATACTTATTGCTCCTTTTTGCTTATTACAGTTCAGGTTCCAGAGAAAAGTTCTGCATTAAAATGAAGGGAAATTTTAAAAATGAGCTTGTAATGAGAGCAATTAATCAGAGCAGTCTGCAGTCTCAGCAGTACAATGGAGTTTGCTGGTGTGAGGGGGACAGAATGAGCAGGCTGATGAGAAATGAGAAACATGAATTATTTGGGGCTCTGATGTGGCACCGGTTTGCGTGAAACACAGAAGGAGGCTGTTGGAGACACTCCTGTTCCTTTCCATCAGATAAAAGGCGCTGTCCTGCAGGAATCCTGGCTTCCTCAGGAATACAGCAATTCTGCCTTGCTAGGAGCACAGGGCAGCTTTAGTGACCCTAGAGGTGCCTCAGTTTCTGTGGGAAGCAGAGTGATGTGCACATCCTAAGTGGCTGCATTATTAGTTACATTATCACTGCTTTGGTGCCTATCTTACTGCTCCTAGCAGTGGTCTTGTATCTGCACTGTCACAAGCTCAGAATCTCAAATTAAAGAGGAATGAGAATCACATACTCTGATCTGATCCCTTTGTTTTTCCCAAACATATCCAGGTTTTGCAAATAGCCTGAGCAAGACTTTGAGCAGACTGAATTTTATATTCTTATTGTCATACTCTGACAGTTGAGTAGTTCTGTTGTGGGGGGTTTCTCTTCAGTGTTTTTATTTGTTGATGGGTCTTTTTTCCCCTCCTGAATATACTCAGTGATTTCTCCAAATGCCCTCCTGCAAAATGAACTGATTTTCTAAGTTCTCAAATACCTCAGATGTGCTCTGCTTATGTTTTCAAATAAGAGAAAAAAATTACTTGAACTCCATGTATACTCTGGTATTTTAGTCAAGCATCTGCAACACAAGCTGTCTTTTTGAGAGCACCGCGCTGGTCCCATCCCCTCAATGAAAGGCTGTGTCAGGCATTCCCAAAGCAAATTCTTTGCTTGCTGTCTCTCTGAGCAATCCTCCAAACTGTAAGGCAGAGCCAAATCTGTCAGGCCAGGTTCTCCTCTCTCTGAATTAGTAGCAGCCAAGATTAATTAGCACCCAAAGCGTTTCCAGCTGTACCGCTTGTGCGATGCCGCTGCTGTGATGCGTGTAGTCACCACTCCCCAGGTCTGTGATTCATTGCTCTGTCAGTGGTTTGAGATATAGTGTATGAAAATGCCATATAAATGCAAATATAAATACAAACACTGAATTCCCCCTGTTGGATAGTGATAAGGTGCTCATCGAGATGGCACACAGTGATTTAAAAGTGGAAAGCAATATTTGGAAGGTGGGGGAAGCACAATGATTATTCTTAAACTCTATTTTCTTTGTCTTAAATAAGCTTTGACTGGGGAAAAAAAAGACAACTTTGGTTTCTTCCTTGGTTACCTTTGTGGTGAATCAAGATGATATGTTTCTGATTATTAAAATTAGAATGAGGATAAACTTTGAAAGGTGTTTGGGAAATGGTATGATTTGCTGTACGTGGGAATGTACATTGTTAGGGATGGAACCGAATGAGGTCTGGTTGTGGTCTGAATTCATATGGGCTTCAGCTCTGTAAGGAGGATGGCAGGATGTTGCTTTACTTAATTCTCTGGTCACCTGCACTATCTCAAAGTGTAGGAGATGTGTCCTAACAAAGGACTTGGGGCAGCTTAGTCTACACTTGCCCAGCCAACCAAAAGGGAAAGGAGCTGCCTGTTCTGGGGTAGACAGAAAGGAGGCATGTGTGAAGAGAAGGATGCTCCCATCGTGGTACGGCAGATATTTTTATTTGAATTACTCACTCTTATCTTTAAATAACTGTTCTTAATGGCAAAGTAATTCTTCCTGTCTGGAAAGAATTTTGTCCTAAAGGAACCTACATAAGCAGCTCAATCCTATTTATGTCTCTAATGTTATAAGAACTGGTTGCAGAGAGTTTAATTTTCTGTATTACTGTACTAGTGCTGTTGTGTGCATAAAGTTCTCATACAAATACTGAGATCAGCCTTCCATGCAGGTAATGCAAAAGGAAGTTTACTGTGTGGGGCTGATATATATAATTTTTTTTATCCTGGTATTTTGCTATTGCACACACACAGGTGGAAATTTTATTTTATTTTATTTTATTTTTTACCATGGTTCAGGGAGTTTTTTTTTTTTGTATGGATTTGGGAACTGGAAATCTGAAGGGGGTCAGCATGTGTTGCTGTAGTTTCAGAAGCAGCAGGACTCTGATAGATCACCTCTGCTTAAGCTCTGGGTTCCTTACCAGTTGAATAATAATTAGAAATCTCTCCTAGTCGTATCCCACAATAGCTTTTCTTTGCTGCCATAAAGTAAATTAATCCTTGCATTTGTGTTTGAACTGGACTACATGAACCCTGAAGCTCTGAGAGTGTCTCCTCAGCAACTCAACAGAGGGAAAAATTTTAAATGCAATTTTCTTTAGGTGCATTACAGTATATTTGTATGCTCTCCTTATAAAACAGGATTTGGGGCATTTTCATAACTACTTTCCGTCTCCATTTGCCCTACAGCTTGTTTGTGTTGTTGCTTTCTTCTCTGAGTTTCTGGCTTCATTCCATGACCTGTTTTTAATAATAAAATGTACTGTAAGAAAACATATAAATACACCAGAGATGATGAGTACATGGTGATTGCAGAAATTGACTAATAAATTAGGGAATTTTTTCACTGTGTAATTTGATAGTAATGAGTGACTTAGAGAGCTGGAAGTGGGCAGGAAATTTTCGGTGCTGAATCAGTTCATAACTAAGACTATCAGCGCTAGAAATTTAAGGTCCAGTTTTGAGTTTGTCAATTTTAGGTTGTTACAAATCCACCACTTTTAAATGAATCCTGGTTTGCCCTAGAGTGTACTAACAAACAATCATGTCTGCTGTGTGTATGGGACTGGAGAAGAGATGTTCAGGAAAGGTAGGACTCCCTTAGCTGGATAAACATGGGTTGTGTTCACTTCTAGAATGAAGACAAATAACAGTGTAGCTGGCATAGCTTGTGCCCTGAAAAATGGCATCTGCACTAGAAGTTCTGCCTTGTTTGGGGACACTGAGTGTATTCAGAAGAGAGAAGTCTAAAAATGAGGTGTATTGAGAAAACTGACTGGAATCAAGACCATGCTGTGCTGGATGCGCCCTCTGATCATTCAATGTCATCAACTGAGTATTGTCATTGAGATTTCCTCTCTGGAGGGAGTGAGATGCAATAGGTTGTAACTAGTTGACCTGACACTAAGTTAATATTCAGTGGTGTACATAAAAAATGGCTTTTTTGACAGTGTTTAATTCTGTTTCTGCTTTGCTTCCACTGAAACAGCCTCCTTTAGAGGGTATATAGGTGCTTTGGCTACTGCTGTAATCCTTATAACTCATTAGCAGCCCTGGGATGCCAGACTGAGGGGAGGATTCCTTTCCCTTTATCTTCGTTAGACTCCCAATGTGAGAGCAATTTATTGTGCCCTTGGACAGAATAACAGGGCTTTGAAGCCATATTTCACCATGAGTCCTTGCTTACTCGAAATTCCCATTCAAACTTGAGAGATATCCTTGCATGAAAAAGCTGCAGGATCCGGTCTGTTATCTTTAGTGGCAGAAATACAGAAAGCTGCAGGCTTGAACTTTGGTTTTGACAGGTTAAATGTCCGTGTTTCATCTTTAAAACAAACTTTATAATTGTATTACAGAAAAAAATTCTCCAAGTTTAGTGAGGCTGTAAATCAAGGTATGTTATACAGTGTTAATGAGGAAAGAAACCTAGCAACTCAGTGGGAGGGAGAAAAAGGAAGTTGATTTTATTAGTTTTGTCTTTACTGTAAGGTTATGGAAGAATTAGGTAGAAAAGCTATACACTGTATAAGAAGATTTTGCTGTTTAGTATTTGCCTGACAATTAGATAGGCTGGGAGTCACAAAGACCTCAGGCAAGCAAATGAGAAGATACAGGAGAGAAATCTGAAGTTCCTCAAGACTTGAGCCATTTCCATCTGGTAGACTCCCCCTACCCTGAAGGATGTAGCTGATACTGTTCTAATTTCCCTGGATCTGGAGCTTCTAAGAGTCCTCTGAGCAAGAGGCAGGGGTATGTTTTACACTGTGGCTAGCACTGAGAGAGCTGTGCAAGTCTTGCCTCCCACCTCGTTCCAAACCTGGCTCAAAAGCTCAAAACTGGCTTCTGCTGTTGGGCTTTACATGATCAGAATAGCAACATATCAATACATTTGTGGGAAAATGAATCAAACCAGCCAGACTTGAGCAGGAATAAAATTACCCCGAACAAAAGTGCCTCAGAAGTGCATACCTGTAGAGTGTGAACTTTCCTCCCTTGCTGAAAAGAAAAGCCTCACATAACAGATTTTTGGCAAAAGCAGTGTTCACCTCTCAAGTGAGCTCAGTGGCTGCTTTTCTCCACACTGGAGCTCACATAAGTTTCTGAATGGAAAACTTCCTGGAACCTTTCTCCAGCTCTCCTCCTGGCCCTTAGGAGCCTCTTGAGCGCCTTCCTTGTAGTTTGGGGAATGTTGTATCTGGTTTGTCTGCAGTGCAGCGATCGTGTGCATCTCAATACAGCAGAACACAAACTCAGGTGTAGACAGGAATGCAGCTTGGTGCAGAGCCACTTGCTCTGCTACTCTAACCAGCCTTGGAGTGTTGCTGAGGAGGATCCAGGAGTCACTGGGTGGCAGTCTCAGGAATGAAGACAGATCTTTTGAGGTTGGGAAACTTCAATAATTTGTAACGTGCAGACTCCTAATGACCAAAGAAACTATTTATCAGCCCCTGTAGTGCAACCCAAGCTGCTTATTCTTTAGTAATTTGAATCAGATGAGAAAAAAATTTAGTTTTGCAGAATTAACACAAATGAAGAGAAAAATGCTGATTAGTTCAGGCAAGCTGCATATGAGGGATGTATCTTCTCTTCCTTTAGTATGATCTGCTTGTCTCTAAGTTTGTGTAACACATCTAAAGAACACCAGTGGATGTTCCCAGGAAATACTCCAAAAATCTGTAGGACTTTTAAATGCCTTTCCTGTCCTGAGCACTTTCCTTTGTGATCTGTCAGGTATCTGCTCAGCTCAGTGGGAAAACCCTACAGGCTGTGCTCTGCATGTGGCTTTGCCCTCTACATCCAGGCAAAACCCAATTGTTCCTGTCAGATGGCTTAGGATTTCTGTGATGGAGATAACACCTGGCTGTGGTGGAGGCTTTGGCAGAAGTGGATAGGCAACTACTTGGCCCTCATGTCTGAACTGAGAGGTCATAGATCCCCCAAAACCCACCAGGACAGACTTTTGCTAGTTCCTTCTATTAAAGGATCATGTGAAAGTTCTATTGCTTGGTAGAGAGTCAGGATCAGAAGAAAGCACTGTATTTTGTGCTCTAAATTTGAATGCTGTTTGAAAGAAGAAAAATCTAATTATGACCTCAGGACAGGAAAATATACTCCAGGAGGATCATGATACTCAGCCAGACTGAATTTGCATAAGCAGACTGCAGGCAGAGAGGGGCAGACTTAAATAAGTACAAGGTTGTTAGTCAGGATAAATTAATGTTCTCAGTTGTCAGGTGGATGCAGGAGGTAAGCAGCACACCCCAGCACGCCATTCTTGAAACAGAAAGGGAGAATTTCCAGACAAAATTATTGTAGAATATGTCCACAGATGGTTGAAAACTGTACTAAGTCATTGATGTCAATAACCAAGTCATGTCAGGGACATATATTAAGTGAAGTCTGGTTGTTGATCTTGTTCACTTCTATATTTTCGTCATTGGCTGCTGGAGTTGAGCTTATGTTATAGATTTGTAGGTTGTAACATCTAGAAGGGCCTGCAGTGGCTTTACAGTAAATGATCTGAATTCTTGATAAATTTGTGAACTCTGGCATTCAATAAGGCGAAGTCTTACACTCATGCAAATATTCATGCAAATGTGCACTTTGGATGGAAAAATCTCAAAAGTGCACTGTTTAAACAGGGAATAATTAGCTAGGCATTATTAGTTGACCAAAAGCCTACAGTTCTTCATAAAGTAAACATGAGTTGACATTATCTTTCCATGCCAAAGGTAACTCCGGGAGAATCCAAGAGCTGTGTTTAAGAAACAGGATTTATTCGTTCCATTTTCTGTGGTACTGTTAGCACAGTTTTCTAAGACAAGTAGTAGAGCTCAACGAAGGAGAATGACATGAGATTTTCCTTGTTGAGGTTGTTTTCTTGCTTACAAGATATTAACATACTAGAAGAACTAGTGTAGTCTAGTTTAGGAAAAAGGAAACTGAGGGTTTACAACATCTCTGAATACATAGAAAGGTTCTACACAGAGAAAAATACTTCTTATGCTCACTGGTCTGTGAAAAGATATAATAGACTGAGTTTATATATATGCCTGCAGCCAGAGATACTCAGATTACACCTCAGAAAACTTTTATAATATTAAGTGCAGGTAAGTAGTGGAACTAGATAATATCATGCTCTTGGGTAAATAAATGTTGTTGAATGAGGTTCTTTCTTTGAGGGAATGGAAGAACTCGGGAAACTCTGTACCAAAGCTGCTGTGAAAGGGATGTTCTCCATGTCTAATCTTCATCCCCAGACTTTCAATTTTTGTGCATTTATGTTTTCAGCTTTGCTTACAGAGGCTGGACCACTTATTTTGAGTCATTCTCCAGTCACAATTTTAACTCCTTTACACTCCCTTCTGATGTTCACCTCAGTATCTCAAGACTCCTCAGTTCAGTCAGCAGCATAATTGCTGTATGTTACAAAGAGAGAAAAAAAGATTTTCTAAGCATGGCTGGGATGCTACAGATCCTGAATCATCCTAATTCCATTCACTTAAATGCATATATAGAGATTCTTCAGCATCACTTGGCTATAGGAACTTAGCTGGATGAAGCTGATCCTCCGGTTATGCAAAAAGAAGGTGCTGTAGGCAAATAGGAAGGATTTTTAAAAATTAGAGGCAAAAACTTGCCATTGACTTTGGTGGGGTCATAGTTTCACAATAATCCTTATGTTTTAGCAGAGATTAGTAAAGATGCATTAACTTCACTGGGGCAGTTTCAGTGTACAGGAGAACAGTTCTATAAGTCTGGGATTCAGGAAATTATGTGTTTCAGTATGTGGGTTGCTAAAGTTGTTAACTCAAATGCACTGTGAGTACTATCTGTAAAGCTAATCTAAAGTAATAAAGCTAACGTGCTCTTGGAGCATCCTGAGGATTTGAAGTCAATGCAATTCTTGAATGATGAACATAATTTTGAAAGATATAAAATAGTTTATAAAAGCGCATTACAGTCTATTGTAGAGGAACATCTTACTACTATTTTTTTTCCAGTAGAAATGAAATCTTTGCTGTGGCATGAACTTTGGTCTGATCAATCTTCAATGTATTCACAAACACAATTTACTGTTATTACTAAAATTTGTTGTTTGTATAGCACTAGCAATGTTCTTAGTAATTTGCAAGCAGCTATCAGAACAAAAGCTGTTCCCCAAAGAAAGTGTAGTAACATACACCTTTTGTTAAAGAACATCTTATGTGTTGTGTAGCACACAGCACACTGAGCAGGTACATGATCTAGTAATGAACTTAGATCCTGCATGGATATGAAAGGGAGCAAACCTTTGCTGTTTCCTCTGTGCTGTATTGTTTAGACTTCCTGGCATGTGCTCTCCTGTTTCATTCTATTAACGCCTGTATATCATATGGTACCTTCTGTTTCCTTAAGCAAAGGTAACCAAATTGGGAGTGTTATTCTCAGAGGGCAAATGGTGGCAAAGAGGCCACTGGGAGCCCTGAGCTTCATCCCTGTGCTGGACCCTGCAGTGCTGCCATGGCTTACCAAGCTCATAGTCCAGGAAGGGTGGCAGTCACATGCACTACCATGGTTAGCTTTGTATGAGTGTGCTGTGGTATGTGCAATGGAAGTATGACCCAGAGGCTCTGGGACAACAGGAAGAACTCTGGCCCCTCCTTGCTTTGGGGAAAGAAGGAAAAATAGTGGATTTGCACATCAACTAAAACTGTGCAAATATGGTGCAAGTCTTGATGCTGTAAATGGGCTTCTATGAAAATTATTCAGCCAACAAGTATGGTGACAAAAGTTTTGTCTTACCTTCAGAAAATGTTTGCCCCAAGTTGCGGCTGCTTTCCAGTGGCAATGCAGGTAGAGGGAACAGAAGCAGCCATGCTGTTTGAGTTGGACATCAAGCAGGTTTAATGCATAAACCAGCAAGTCGTACTCCCCCCTCTGCTGAGAAACAAAAGGAAGTCCTGATTCTGATAATTGCATCTCCTGGACATCTGGTTCAGTGCATATGTTGTTCTCGTGTGCTCCCCATGCAGCCCCAGCAGCTGAGGGATGGTTTTGCCATCATCTTTACAACTCTACATAGGTAGGTATGAGCTGAAGCTGCAGAAAATTAAAAGGCTGATAAACCATTACTAAACCTTTATAGCACCAGACTATTTCTATTCAGCATCACTGTCATTCTCCTTTTCAAATCACGCAATGCTGCTGAGTGCAATAGGCTTAATAAACACTCTGTGTGTGTTGCTGCAAGAGTAAAGGCAGGCTCTGTTACTATGGCAGATGAAAATTGTTTCTGAGGGTGACTTGAATTATCATGTTAAAATAGCTGCTGCTTTTTTTTTTCTTTTTGTGTTGGTTTTCTTTGGGTTTTTTTCTGTTCCACTTAGATTTTGTTTCCATTTTGGTTTACTTGCAGTCTGCAATCCATATCTGTTTATAGGGACAACTAAAATGAAAGGAAGGAAATTAACGGGTTGGCTTGAAGCAAAAGATTGAATATGTTGCTTAGATAGACATCTCCTCAGGACTTTCTTTTTTGACTAGCTGTGAAAGCTCCTGCATCCTTTCCCCGTACTTTATAGGGATGCTATAAATTGAACTGTGCCTGTTTTTGTAAAATCTGTGACTTCTAAGCAAACTCAGTCAGACTACATTCACACCTATGTGTTTTTCTTTCTACATGTTCTGTGGACAGTCCTTTGGGAATGAATGCTTGTTACCATATCCAAGCTGAAAATAATATTTTAGAGGGAGTAGATAAAGCAAATTTTGCATTTAAAATTGTGAAGCATTAGAAATAGAAATTAATTTCTGAAAGTTTTCTTTGAGAAAAGAGGAAATTACTGTGTAAGCAATAAATCATCTTTTTATTTGTAGATAAATGTTTTTGTTCAATAAGGCACTATTTATTGTGTTATGCAGGACAAGTAGTTAATGTGGAAATGTTAATGTTTGAACAAGAAGAAAGATATTTGACAAGTTATTCTCAGTGTAGGTAAGAGGGATTCAATTTATTTTTTATCATTGTGATCTTTTAGTCTGACCTCCTTTAGAACACAGAAGAGAGAACTTGGATTAATTATTTCTTAATTGAAGCAGAGTAGAGCTTCTGGAAAAATGTCATGTCCTGCTTTAAAAATGAACATGATGGAGGTCCCAGCATAAAATGTGACAACAGTGGGTGTTTCTTATCTCTATTAGATTTACCTCTTATTTCTAACCTGAATTTCTCTGTTTTGGGGCCATATGTAGTTATTTGAATACATTGAAGAATGATTTATAGTTTGGATTTTTTTTTAATGTTGGTATTCCAATTATTTTTCCTCTGTGTTTTGCTGTTCTTTTTTTTTGCAAATAGAGCAGATGCCAGCATGACTCACATGCTGATAAATTATTTCTATATTCAGTGGGAAAGCTATTTTATGAGGGAAGAATCTTTATCATAATTCATAATTACTTAGTATAAAATATATTTTTTAATTTAAAATTGAAGGAATAAAGACTTTGGAACTCAAAACCAGAAGTCCAATAACAAAAGGAAAAGACAGAATAAAGGCACAAATTGAGCCTAACGTATAGTGAGTACTTAGGATGAAAAAAGGTATGGACTCAGCTGAACAGTGTTGAACTGCAGAAGAGAAGAGGCAGCACAACCTGTGCTTGCTGTAGCAAACAGAGATTTCTGCAGACATCAGCTTTCAGAAAGTCAGTCTTTGCTTTATTTCCCAAAGACAGTGTCCTCCTCAGGTGTTTTCTCCCTCAGCTATTCTTTCATGAACACACAGCCCCAGCAGGGCCAGTGAAAGAAGAGGGAGGTTTCCCCTGAGGCACTGGCCTGGGCAGGGGCTCCTTAATGCCCAGCACCTCCCAGCAGCCATCCAGCGTGTCCCAGTGAGGAGCTGGAGGACTCACAGCTAGTTAAGTACAAAAGCTCTAACTCAGATGCTGTTAGAGATCTAAAGATAGACAGTGAATACCCTGCTGAGTGACCAGATGGTAATTTTTACACCCATAGCCAGTTGCTGAGCTGTATTAACTTTCTAAATTGATTTATTAGGTGATTCTTTGTCATGCCAAATTGCCATTACCATGAATCCAAGCCTTTAGTTTTTATTTTGGATAGGCATTAACAACTCCCACTTCCTGCCTCCCAACAACGTGCATATTAGTTTACTTAAAAAAAATAAAATAAATTGCAATCTCTTCGTGATGATTTCAGTCTCCTGTGCACCATCACATCCTACGCCTTATCTATTAATTTGGAATTATTAGTGGAGGGAAAAAGCCTTCACTGTTTATTTCTGCATATGAGTATTAAGCTCAATTTGAAAACCACATTCGAGTTACACTGTAATGGTCTGAACTTTCAATTTTTTTTACTGGTGAGTTTAATCAGTGTTTTTTTTCTAAGTCATTTGGGAATGAAAATAGTTTTGTCTCTCTTGAGCTGAAATATCTGACATAGATCTCCACCACAGAGGAAAGACTTCACCATTGTTTACAAATTCTATCCGACCTTAGGTGATTTCCATTTTCTTCCCTTAGATGGTGCTAATAAAGTACAAAAAGCAGAGGCAGACTGCAGTGTTTTAGAAAGAACATGAAGTACAATGGAGGCTTGTTTGAATTCTATGAGCAATTTCTGAGCAATCTCTGAGCTACATTTCTGCCTTATTTGTGCTTACTCAAACTCTAGAATGATACTATATAAAAGTATCAAATTTGGTAAACAATTACATCCGATGACTATATGTTCATTTTGGAAAACTAGAGGAAGAAATGTTGTCTGTATCTCAGCAGCAAAATGAACAGGCTTTTCATTAGCTTTGTACTCTCCCAGGGAAAGCTTACTGCCAGTATCTGAACTCTGGGAAAATGGACTTGTTGGTATCCAGTGTTATTCACTGTTAATTAGGGGTCCCTGCAAACAACTTTTTCTTTAGTGTGTAACAGTTATCCCTGTGCACGGAAGCATAGAAGAATTTGCTCAGTAGAAAATGAGGGAAAAGAGCATCTCTAGCAATTTTTCCTCTCAGTGTGGACTATCTTGGGTAACCATATCTATATTTTTTTTCCCTGACTGTAATCCTGAGTAACAAGCAGCAGAAGAACAGTTCCATGAAATTTCAGTTTAGGGTAGGGTGAAGCCCTGGAATGAAATTTTTCCACCTGAGGGTTTTACCCTGTCTCAGGGGAATTTAAAATACAAGCCGTGCATCTTCCTGTTTTGCATGTCTAAAGTACAGGTCAGTGCTTTCAGAAGTGCATTCATGTTCTAGGGACTGGGATCTGCAGAATCTGAAAGACAAGTGGCAGCTCATCAGAGGCACCTCAGCCTGCCCCTACATTTGGCAGCAGAATTACCCTTTCATCCTCCTCCCCGCCATCCTCGCTTCACTCTTCATGGTTCACCATTTCACGTCTCTCACAGGCAACAAGAGTTTTCAGTCTACTTGGCTGGTTGGGGTGTCTGTTGAGCACATAATTTGTCATAACTGCCCTTCACTGCAGAGGAAGAGACACAGGGCTTGGGAGGGCAGGAATGCCCTGGGTCTGGATCACAGGACCCTGCAAAGCTGAGTGCCCGGAGGAACCATGTGCAGTGTCAACTCTGTTCTGCCAGGACGTAATTAGCACTTCAGCCTCAGGAGCAATGTAATTAACTAAGTTCACCTAAAATTCAAGGATGAGAGAGACTTCACTGTTTATCAAACCTAGTTAGTTTGATTTAAACCCTCTAGGTTAGCCCAGTAGTGGATCTGTTCCTTTCCTGACCCTTCACTCATACTCATTATTGATTTTTCCTGAAGGACGTCAAGGCAATTACCACATGCCACTTTATTTTATCCTTTCCAGAAGAACCTTGAATGAAGTTTTAGGGCACCATGAAATCAAGGAACATTCACTCCAATCAAACACAGCCAACACTTTTTGTTGCCTTTGAGATACAAGTTTAAAGGGCTTGCTGTTCTGATTGGAGTGCCTCTGTGATTGCTAATGTATGATGAGTCCCACATTCTATAGTCCATCTACCCCACATGAGTCACTTTGTTAAGCCAAAGAACACTTATATGGGCTGCTTTTCATTTTAGCCATCTTGTTCAGGGATTAATCCATTGTCTGCCTTTACCTTTTTCTATTGGAGAACCAATTTACAGTGCTTGTAGCAACCAGACCTAAAATCTAAACATCAAAGCTGTACTTTAGCCTTCCATTACCTAATCTTAACTTTTGGATTAAACCAGTGACATGGGGATGGTTTTATAGAAAGATATAAAATTAAGCTTTCCTCTGGTGAAGGCTGTGACATTCAAGCTTTGTGAAGATTCATTTTTTGCTACTTTCCCAGCTCAGGCCTCCTACCACAGCACAAAGCTTTGTGTATGGTAATTACCTGCAGAACTCTAGTAAAAGAATTTTACTGGTTTCCAAAGACAAGGCCATGAGTTTTTAAACAAAGAGAGAATTGGGGTGCTTGTGCAATGCTGTGTCTCTGATTATGAGATTTTAATTAAATAAACATATTTGATTTTGACACTGAGCCCCAGCCCCATTCAGTGCACAATATGGACAGAGGTCAGTTAATGAACAGATGTTCAGTTTTGGTTTTCCTCAGCATGTGGCACTGGGCCCTATTTGCCATGTTTCCTACACTCATGCCCGTTCAAAATGTCTAATTTTCTCCTGAGTTATTATGTGGCACTTGTCATAGCATTAGGGCAAATCCCAGTTACATGTCTGCAAGTGAACTCCTGGGGTCCTTGTTTGGTTTGTTGGACTGTAGTGTGCTCAATTCAGAAATACTTGGAATTATGCCTAATTCCTAATGTTTCTCTTTATGGATCAAATCTTTCCTCAAAATATTTTTTCATAAATTGTGTTAAATTCTTGGATTTTTATTTGTTGTGCTAGGATAAGTTGATGTTCTTTGTATGATAAACCATAACAGCATTTCCTCAAGGTCTCTTTTAACAGAACAGCCTATCTACTGCAGAGTTGTCTGGGGTTAAATCTTACCTTTAGGTCATCATTTGGGTAATGAAGATGATGTAATTTAACTAAAATGGTGGTTGTTATCTGCTGTAAATGCTGTTAACATACTGCTTTCACATTCATTTGGCCATTCAGAGAAACTGGATTTTGCTGAAGCATTGGATTTCATTGTGTTTTGGTTGAAAGGCTTGGGGAAAAATTCCCCATGTGCTGGTCAAGGGAACATCACCACTGGCATCCTTTTTACAGTGTGGATTTCCCATTGTTGCAAATACTGGCTAGCATCTGATCTTTTAATATAAAATTGCTGAGCTGATGGTACCAAGTAATAATGAATGGGATCAGAATTTTCCCTTCTTGATGTCTCCATGTACATTCTGATCCAAGTTTCCATTTTTTGTTTGGCAAAACACTGAGAGACTATGGCAGACAGATTGGACAGAAGGACTATAGCAAAGAATCAATAGCAAATTTAGTGACATTTTGGCTTTTAGGTGTTTGCTTTGCAGTCTTGATGTTTCAGGTGGAGTTCCTCGTGAAACTCCTGCTTTTGCATTGTTTATTTTCATGGGATCAAGGGGGTGGAGTGGTTATGGAGCAGCTTCAGTTCAAAAAAAACTTGTCATAGTTTCAAGATCTGCACCAGAGCTTGTGCAAATGAAACTGCAAATCCAGATACTCTTAATAAATAATTTCTTTGTAATGGTTTAATTCCTGGTAGTATTGACATAGAGACTATGTATAAAAACCTTAGAGCATTTTCACTTGCTTACTTCACATGGTTAAACAGCATTGTTGTTGAATTATGCAGGATGACAATCCTTTTGTGAAGCTGTTGTAATAACCAGTCAAGAAGAGCTATTTCTGCAAAGCCTCATTAGTGTATTTCCAAGTGCTCAGAACTATTATGAAATTCTGCTTTCTACATAAATATTTTTAGCATTTGAAACAATAGTTGCTACATTTAAAAGAATGTCATATGATGTCTGACACTGGGGATTTTTAAACAATACTTAAAGACAGTGCCTTGAGAATGCTTCTGTGGAGAAAAAAAGATGTTTGCTGTCATTTGTGAGGCTATGCTAATTATGACTTGTTAATTCTTGGACTCCTAAAATCTCTGAGTCAAGAATTTTGACAGAAGTGTTTTTTCACTTGATAATTGTCACTTGGAGTCTTTACTCTTTACACTGTTCATATCAGGACTCATTATTCTCCTCTTTAAAATAGCTGTCCAATGCAAATGCAGAAACAATAACATAGACCCCTGGTGACCTGTCTTACTGCATCCATAATGAGTAGCAAATATTCATAACTGTCAATTGGTTACAACTAACAGGTTGACAATTATTCATGGAAATTAATTGGGAAATACTTATGAACAATAAATAAATACATAGTAATCAGGGTTGGTTCACAAATGGCTTGCGAACCCAAAAAAAGAGTGGTTTGTCAAGAACATGGTTCTGTGCAATTTGTTGAACTGTCTCTGCCTGCAAACATACCTTGCAGCACATCACTGGAGCAGTCCATCTGCATTCTGCTTCGAGTACAATTATTTGCACCTCTGCTGGGCTAGGAAGGCATGAAATTCAGGACAAGCATAATGCAGGATGAACTTGCTGCAGAATGGAATCTGACCCTCAATGTAGCAAACCATGATGGATCAGGATTTCTCAGGCTTTTGAATGCTAAAATATAAAATCAAGGTCAATCTCTAATTAAGCAAGACCTGGTGTGAATCTAAATTATTCTGTTCACCCCTACAGCAGTGTGACCTGCCAGGGAGAAACAGGCACACAAAGGTGTTTTTGTGACTTAGCTGCATCCCCACTTGAGCTTCTCCCAAGATGGTTCAGCACCTCAGAAAGCAGAGCAGCTTCAGATTGGTTTTAATTCTGTCTGGGTGGGGCTGTTAGGAGAACAGCAACAAGACTCCTTCCTCGGGCATGTCTGTCAACTGTTTCCATGCTGGATTTATCCTCTTTGAGAATGACAACAGTCTTCAGCCAGCTAGTTATGTTGTTCTCATCAATATTTGACTCTGTCAGAAGAATGCAAGTAGCAGTGCCAAAAATGGACGTCTGCCAGCTGATTTACTGTCTCAGGCAGATTCTCCCTGAGTCCCTGTAAAAACATCAGACCAAATGCATGAAGTAACACACTCATTCCAGGTTTTCTGTGGGAAAGTAGGCCTCAAAAATAAACAATTTTACACTGTCATATTTTTCAGTTGACTCATGAAGTGTCAGGAGTCTAACAAGCCTGTCCTATACCAAAAAGAAACTTGGAAAAGGTAAATCCTGTTCAAAATCATACATGTGGAGACTATCTGCTCTCTCTCCTGGGAAAGTCCAGTAGGATGGGCAGGTCCTGGAAGGGCAGACTTTGGCTCTGCACACTCAAGCTCCTGAGTTTCCTCTTGAAACTTATTGAGATTTCATGTTTCTGACATGAAGGTGAATCTACTTAAAATTCTTTCAAAATCAAGGCAACAAATCTCACACAGTTTCAAAAGGGTAAAGCACTGGATCAGAGCTCACTGCTCCAGGGAGCTGCATTACCTGGTGAGCCAGAGCCTACAGCACCACAGAGCTCTTGTTTCTGCTGCACCAGATGGGGAAGAGAAATATCCCCATGCCAGGAAGTGTTGGTGACAACTGGCAGTACACGTGACTGATTTGCCATAATCTCTCTCTCCTGCAGAGCTACTGCTGACAGTAACTGTGGGTCCAGCCACTAGGAGGAAAATATCTCATAAACGTTCTGAATATCTCAATCTACCAGCTTCCAGTGGCAACTGTGGGAGATAAGCTCTTTTGCAACTTGGGTCCAACCTCTACTATTACACCTGAATTTTAAAGGTTTTGGGACCCCTGAAATTTCTGGCCATAAATATTATTGTAGGAAGCAATACCGATTTTCCTTTATGTATAAAACTAGAAAGAAATACTGGGAAACTAAAGAGAAAAGTACATATGCTGTGGTAAAAGATTTATGGCAGAAAATATCAAAATAGGAAGATGCTGCAGCATCTTTAGCAGAGATAGGGAAATCATTAAGACTGACACACACATTGTTCAGCATTTCTGAAAAGCAATAACCATTGAAAGGGCTGGTCTGTGGGTGATGAGCAATAGGTGAGATGTTCTTAGACAGAAATGGCTAAAAGTTTCATTTGAAAACAACTTTTCCATTTGGGTGATGAAAAGCAGCGACTTTATGGTTTTCCTGTAGCTGACAGACTTCAATTTGTTACTCAAGAAAAAATTTCACAAATACCTTTTTGTTGGCTAATGTATAAATGTGAATTGCCAAAGACGATGTAATAATGTAAAAGGACCATCAGGCAGTCAGAGCAGCTACATTTTTGGATGAACATGCAGGGTAGGGTCAAACAGCCAGATTTTTAATTTTGATGCTTTCCCAGTAAGAAAAATATCTCCCCTGCTAATGTGAGGGGAGCAAGGAGTGGAGGAGGGGAGTGCACAGCAAGTGGAAGCAACCACAGGGGTCCCTGAAAGCAGTTGTATAATGATTATTTGACATGGCTTCCTGGATGCTAACAATCCCATTAAAAATAAGTTGGCAAAAACATTAGGATCCTGAACTGACTGAAAATGAAAGAAGAGAAATGAGGAGGGATTAAAGTAAAGCTCAGAAATAAAGAACAACCACTGAGTGTGTCCACGGTGGGAGTCTGTCAGCTTGATGGGGAGCTCTTGGTAATTAGCTGTATTTGACTTTTCTTGTATTTGAAAAGACTTTACTCTCTCTCCTTCCCCTCATATTTTCTTGTAATTTGTAAAGCATGAATTCTTGGAGGTCACAGTCACTGGGAGTCCCAGCTTCAGGCATTGTACATACTTATCATTAGAGACAATTCTTGCCTGAAGAACTTTAAATCTGCATTTACCAAGCAGAGAAGGGAAAAATAGTAGCATCACAAGTCTGCAAATGAGAAACTGAGGCACAGGGAGATGAAGAGGTGATTTCAGAGGTGTTCAATTTCCACTTGGACTCCTATGACAATTGGATTCTTCTAAAAATCCTCATGCCTCTACAGTCATAAAATCATAGAATTGTGTAAGTTGGAAAAGACCTTTAAGATCATCAAGTCCAACCATAAACCCAGCACTGCCAAGGCCACCACTAAACCGTGTCCCCAGGGGCCATGTCTACACATCTTTCATATACTGCCAGGGACAGTGACTCCATCCCTGCCTTGGGCAACCTGTTCTGGTGGCAAAGAAATTCACCTTTTGGGTGAAGAAATTTTTCCCAGTATCATTTGAAGGAAGGAGGGGTGTGCAGAGACACATGGGGCACTGTTGCTGCCTTTTGTGTTCTGCCTTGCTCTTACAATTGGCAGTGCGTGGCTCACTTCAAGTAAGCCAGTCCTGCTCCCAAAGTGCTGCTCTGTGCTCATGAGCAGCCCTGGCTCAGGGCAACAGTGTCTTTCCTCAGGATGATATTCTATAAATACCCTTCAGTGGTTCTCTTTTAAATGTATGGACAGGCATGCAATGTACACAGCTCCATCTCAGTCCAGTTGAGAGATAAAAGCAAGAACAAGTTTTGTGGAGACTGCAACAAAAATAATTGGAGATGAGGGCTGTTATATAACACAAGTGCAGCTTTGTGTTAAAAGGAAACCGTTTTCACTTACATAACAACCACCACTGAGAGCTCTGGGAGCAGTTCTAGGTTTGGGATGCCTTCCTGACAGTGGCTGCCAGGGAGCAGCAGGCAAGGGCTGTGCCTGGGGTGACCTCCCTGCTGAGGACCAGTGCCACAGCACCCAGCCCAGTGGTCCCTGCTCACAAAGTGAGCCTGGCAGGGTTTCCAGGGTCAATGACAGCTCCCACTGGAGCTTCCCTTCCCATCATAGACCAGCCTGCTTGCCTGAATGCACTGGTAGTGCTTTGCAATTACTGTCACTCAGAGGAGTGGCTTGTTTCCTCCTGAAAGTTGTCATGAGAATAAGCTATTTTTATATGATGAGAGAAAAAGATTTGTTTTACCAAGGAAAATCCTTGTGACATACTGAAGAACAACTAGTCTAAAGTTAGTTGGTAAGTCAATGCTAACCTAGATCTGTTTTTC
The DNA here is from genome assembly GCA_013399695.1 of Formicarius rufipectus. Lineage (NCBI taxonomy): Eukaryota > Metazoa > Chordata > Aves > Passeriformes > Formicariidae > Formicarius > Formicarius rufipectus. The sequence goes on from VXAU01006054.1 coordinate 714,078, forward strand.
AGTAAGAAAAATTTATATTTTGATTACACTGTTACAAATGATTGTCAACATAACTTCAGCTTCAAGGTAAAAAGGATGAGATTCTGTCCTCATGCCACTGCTTATTTTCTCTCTGGCTCAAAATCTTTTCTGGTATATCTTGAACACTGAAGCTTGTGGAAGATTTGCCTGGTTTATCTGGATTGATTTGAAAAAAAAAAAAGCCCAGGCCCATACTTGTGATGTTGACAATATTCTCAAATTAGAGAGTGTGATACTCTTGAGCCTTCTAAGTAGCCCTTATGTGTCTTCTCCTCAATTATACACATTCTGCAGAAAAAGTCATTTGAAAGTTAAAAATATACAACACAGGCCAGCTGTATTGACAAAGCTGTGTGGCAAGCCTCTGAGTGAGGTTTGACAAGGTCCAGGTAAAAGCTGGCTTGCTTTGAGTGAGAGAGGTTACATGAGACAACCTCCACAGGTCCCTTGCAGCATAAATTATTCTGTGAGATTCTGTGATTAACTGTAATTTTGTTCCGCAAACCCACAGTTCTGAAATAGTGCAGTTTTTAATGCAAAATTTATGACTCATGGCAAGAAAGGCTTTTCATCTTGACCATTGGCACGTTTCTCACATGACTGACTGTAAAATTGTCAGTTGCATCTGATTTGTTACTTCATAAGGGCTGTTTTGTAGAAAACCAGAAGGGGTTCTTTAATGAAAGAGCAGCAGAATGGTTTAGGGACTATGAACTTAATGTGAGGGACAATTCAAATGGCCACACGTGGTGGGTGGAAAAATATTGCTGCTGGGGGCTGCATGGTGTGGCACAGGTGGGGTGTGCCCTGAGCAGGGCGCTGCATCCCCTGCTTCCTAAAAGATTCCTTCCTCAACAGATGGGCTTCAGCGTGTTCAGGATGGGTTTCACTGGTGCATAACCCATGCAAGGTCTTAGAATGTGCTGGGTTTGCAGGGCTGAGATGGAAACTGTCGCTGTGCTGTGGAGGTTTACTACCTGAAGGAATACAGGTTTAGTTTTTATTTTTTATTTTTTTGTCAGTGGGTGAATCAGACCATAGACATGGTTTTAAAAAAAAAAAAATAATTCTGGGGAAGAAGGAGAAGGAAAAGTGGTTTTGCTTTGCTGCCTGATGTGTTTGAAAGCATGGCAGCACAGGAAGCTGTCACAGCATCATTGCAGGGTGGTGTGACATGGCCAGCACCTGGGAATGGGGCAGCAACAGCCAAGAGTGGCTTTCATTGCTCTTGCCACCACCCCACAGGGTGAGAGAGTAACTACAAAGTCTTGTTATGAATGATTTTAGAGAAAGGAAGATTTACCTGTCAGTGTTAATGGCTCATCATGCCCTGCCAGCTCTCATATCAGGCCCTAAAATAAACCCAGCAATGCTACCACCCTTTGGAAAATGGAACTGTAAGACTAGTGTTCACAGCGTCAAGAAGAAACAGAATAAAATAGATACATCTTAGCTAAGTTTATGAGTGGAGGAAGAACAGGGATTCACATCCATTTCATCATGAAGTGTTTAATTAGTGAATAACAGCAGAAGAAACAGCTAAGTGCAGGTAAGTCAGCTCTGAGCTTTTGCTATGTAACCTCAGCAAAGTGCACGGCACTCAAACAGAACAAGTGATTGTGAGATTTGGTATTTGGTCTCTAGATGCCCATTGTCTGACGGAAAATGTTCTCCACAGCCATTTCCCCATTAGAGAAGTAAAATAAAATCAGTAATGAAAGGAGAAACACGGCTTATTAGAAAGACTATTGCACTAAGAATCAGAATAGCAAATTGTGGTTCTTATTCTGTCTCTATTTTCCTGTGCCACCTTGGGACTCCCTGTTCCATTTCTCCATACCTAATTTCTGAACTGGAAGATGGATAGTTATCCACCTTTTTTCATGGTGTTATGCTGGGGGGAGTTAATAAGCTAACTCCTTTATAGACCAACCTTGCCTCATTTTTAAGGCCTTTCCTATGTGTATAAACACAAATTCCCTGTTTTTATGAATCTGCTGGCTTAATAAAAGCAGGTCTTTCTTCTAAATGAAGTCACATTAAACTTAGTGATGCATTTCGCTGCAGCATTTGCGTTGTCACACTCGTGGTCAGGATGCTGATGCTGCTTACAGAACTCTCACTGTATTTACTAGAGCAGGTGAGTGGGCAACAGTGACTCCCCCAGCCAAATAACAGAGCTTCTCTAGGATCATGAGTAGGAGAAGGTGATATACTTATTTGTATCTCAAGTTATCTAATCATTAAATCTTTCTTCTCGTCTCTCTCTCCTTACTCCCTCCAGAAATCTGTTATTGAAAGGACGGAAAAGGGAAAATGTTTTTAAATGGGCAAACTGAGAAATTCACAGTGTTGCAAATAGTCTGTGAGCAGGATGGAGTTGCCTAGGGCTCCTTTATGAGTCTCACGTGGGGCTGTAAATCAATTTAGAATCGCAGAAGTAAGGCATTAACCAGAAAACTCTGTGTGTGTGTCAGCTATGTTCTATACAAATGGCTGATATTGTGTATAGTGTTTAATGCAAATCCTGTTGTGACCCATTTTCTAATGCAACTTGCTTAATTTTTCTTGTGACACGAAAAAAAATAAGGTCTAGTGTTTGCCACTATATATAAAGTGTCAGTTCTTTGTGGTTTGAAGACTGTATGCATTACTGAGTATCTCCAAACAGAGCCACTTTTAATCAAAACTAACTTAAAACAAGTGTATTTTTCTTAATAAACCCCAGGTAATTTAAAGAATTTCTGCAATTTCTTCTGTATGAGTGACAGCAAAGTACTGAGGCTTATGCCTTTGTTTTTCCAACATACCAGACTATATGTTAGTAAACATTTTCCCAAGACATTTTTAGGTATATATGGGATTTTTAGCACCTCTGCTTTGGGGAAGATTTGGGCTGCTACCTGTTGGAGAGCTTGAACATTCAAATAGACATGTATCTTTCCTTTTTACTTTTTTCTGTTTCAATCAGAAAACCTGGGCCAATTTGTTACTTTCAATCTAAAAGAATAAACTTAGACCAGAGTATTCTAAGTATCTTCTAATAAGCAGAAAACTTCAGAGTCATCTTCCCTGCAACAAATCTGAAGAATAACATCCCTGAGCACAGTGAGAGCTTGGATCTGGTTTCTCATTGTGCTTTTGGTTTCATCTTGCAGAGCAGTTTAGGGTGTGGGTAAACTGCAATATTTTGCATATCCTAGATATACAGTATGTAACCAGGCTTGTGGACCAGACTATGTTCACAGCAGTAAAAGGAAGTCTGTGGGGCAGCAGTACAGAAACAGAAGAATTTGTAAAATTCTAGAAGTGTTTTGTTGCACTTTGAAAAGTTTTAGGATATTTTGGTTCGATAAGTGGATGTCTCATCTGCAGAGCCCAAAGTCAGGAATCTCATAGTGAAGAGAATTCCTTGATGTTGCAAGGTAGATGTTGTTATTTTTTGTTTGTTTGTTTTTCCCTCAGTGCAGATTTTGACCAAATCACGAATTCTGAGATACAATCAAATTGAAATCATGTCTACAATAGCATACCCTGCTCAAGGTGTTAATCTTCACATGACTGGAGAGAAAGAACAAAATTGCAGTCTGTGCCTCATGGAACCATCCTCAGTGGCCTCCCCAAGTGGAGCAGGCAGAAACTCTCCCCATGAAGATGACAACCCCAATGGACCAGGGATGGAGAGAGATTAAGGTTCCTGTCATAGGGAGGAAATGATCTATTACAGCAATGGAGGTTCATGAGAGAAGGGAATTTGTAGCCTGCCCACCACCACAACCAACTTCTGGTGGTGTTGACCACAGATTTGTGAATGCTGACACAGATGCCTCCATGAGTCATACTTTGTACTGAAAGTTTTATTTAATGGGCTTTGAACACAAATATTTCAAACAGCTTTATGTGTTTCTCTCTTCTGGCAAAAAGTTTGAATACACATCTTCCCCTCATGGAGAGCACTTCCTCTTTTCCAGCTGTCAGAACAAAAGGGTCATTTGAGTATTCTTGTCAAGTTTTCCAGATGCTTGTTTTGAATTGATGAGTTTGAACAGGAGCAATTTGTTATGCTGGCATTTCTCTCCTCCAACTGCACAAAGAGTCAGCCCTTGCAGATACATTATCATCTCCTTCCCTGAAGGAGCTGCTCCTCTTAAGATAGAACGAATGGGTTGGGAGAGTTTAGGTCTGAACCAAAGGTCAAACTTGTCTGATAGCTGCAAAAGGGAATGGGGATGTGTAGACTGTTGCCTGGGTGGTTGATATTTCTTGCATGCGTATCTGTGCAGATAAGGCTGGATATATTACTTGGCACTTTGTCTGGAATATATTTCTTTTTCTGTTTTGGAAATATTTTTTCCATGATTGGAATGAGGCTTTGATATTAAAGTGTAAGTTATCCAGTGAAGCATAAAAGTGTTCCTTTTTTTTTTTTTTTTTTTCCCCAAAAATCTTCATTGTAAAATTCAGGGTATAAATCTGTTTTCCACATATGCTTTCATTTACCATCTTACGGAACTACTCCCCAGTATGCACATGCTCGATGATTTCAAATATGCAAAGGAGAGGCAAATGGCATGGTCAGGGTGAGGGAATGACCATGGGGACCGAGCAGGACGAAAGCAGTGATGTGAAGTCAGCACATGCCACCTACTGAAATGCTTTTTTCATGTTGGTCTTGTTTGAGGAGATTTCCACATGGACAGAAAAATTAGTTCCATTAGCATAGAAACTTGTATAGGATATAAAAAGATATGTGGTCACACCACAGCTACTATTTAGATCCAAAGGAAAATAAACATGAAAAAGAAATTAGGCCTAAGTTGAAAGGGTCATACCAGGTATGTGTTCTGTGACCAGACCAAACCAAACCTTAAGACTCATAGGAGTAACACATTACCTGGATGAGAAAGAATCTGCAAGCTCCTACTGAGAAACCTGGTGTCAGATTTCTTGGGTGATTACACAGGTAATTAAAACATTCTGGTGAGTGTTTCAAGTGGTGATCTGGTCAAGGACACTGCAAGAGGATTCTTGGCAGCTGAAGGTAAAAGTGAATGTTGTATGTGGCATTTCCCTCCTGCTTCAACTTTGACCAGAGATTTATGACTAATGTCAAGTATGTTAAAGTGGAAACAATTTTACAGGAATAAGAGTAGGATAAAAACTTGGAAATGAGTCTTATGCTTGTATTCCAAAAATTGTTAGAGGTCACATGACTTACGGAGGAGTGAGAGCCTCAGCCACTCGAAGGAGTGACAAATTCAATTGCATTTCTGTCTTCATAGTCAGGCTCATGATTGTTGGCTACCAGGATTAATTGTGATCTTGATATGGTCTTAGTGTTTCATCAGTCTGTGTTATTTTCCATGAGGAGCTGTGCATTTTTGTGTTTACAAATAAATAAATATAAGTAGAATGGTCAAAGTAGATGGTCCATAAGTTTTGCATTCGTTAATTACATTTGTTTTGCAGTCTGATTTTTGAGTGAGTTATTCTTGAGTTACATTTGAAACAAGAGGTAACTGACCGCTCAGGCTTGGAAATACCTGTAAACATGAAAAGAATTGCTTTTCCCAACTGTCCTGACTTAATGGACTTAACCTAGTTGTGAGGAATGCGACAACCTTCTGATTCCAGGGCTTGTAATGAGCTGCTTCTGTGACATCTACTCAATTGGATAGATGAACTAAAAAAATGAAAGTAACTTTCTCCAGGCCACAATGACTCTCAGTTTAAAAAAAGCCCTACTAAGAAGATTTTAAAAGTGGTCTGGAAAGCGATAACTTTAGCTCTTCTGGGCTATTGTACAACCTCATTTATCCTTTAGTGATTCTTGTGTTTTCTAACCCAGTGTTCAATTAATATTACTTAACTGATATGGGAGTGTTCATCAGATATTTGTTCTGCAAATAAAATATTTTTAATAGCTGTGATCTATAGCTTTAAGCAAATGAGTTTCCCAGATAATATTCTCTTCATCAGAGTAGGTATTCTCAAATGTCCACATTAAATTTTTGACTGCAGATATCACCTTTAATGTATGCTTCAGTGGTTGCTGGGGGCTGAAAAAAAATCATTACTAATTGATATGCCTTAATGGCCTGAGAGCTTTCAGAGTTGGATGAGCCCAAGAGAAACGCTGAGAGGTAGATATTTGATTCTAATTATGCCTGAGTAGGTACAAGCAAAAAGTAGAACCATCATGGCACCTATATCATTGTCAAACTGCTATACCTCAGGTTTTCTACTAATTTGACACTATTACAAAACATTGCTTCAATGAACCCATGAAAGGCAAAGTTAGATAAAGGATAGAAGCACAGAAAAAGGTCTGTGCTGGTATCTGTATTTGCCAAGACAGTCACTGGAGGGAAGAGGGGTCTGGGATTTGTAAACTATCTGCTAATTAGTGCACTGTATCATTTTATTCTACGTCCTGAATACCTAATAAGTTTTTAGAATACAGACATTATGAAATGTTCACTTATCTGTGGTGGTGTAGGATGTGAGTGATGGGTGTGTTAATTCCCCATCCCAGCTGCACTGCAATTGTCACCTAACACTGCACTCGACACACTGCACACGGAGTGGGAGAGAATGAGCAACTAAGATGTTTCTGTCGTGTTTTTTTTTCAAGTGGGTTTCACATGAAATGCTTTACTCATCTTTAAAAACTTGCTATTTATAGCCTTAGCCTGATCCCTAAGTTTCACTGTGATTTACTGAGTTCCTAACACAGTCATCAGACACATTCTGCTTACTGAGAGGGGAGAAGTAGTGGCATTTTTAATAGGAACTGGGTTTTTTGGAGGTCTGCTCTAGCATCAGTGTTCAGGACTTCTGGCTTTTATCTTATTTTTCGTCTTTAGTAACACCTTTGATAAGGCTTATGGGAAAAAAAGTACCGTTGTTAGTAAATACATCCTATTGTATGTGTGAGTGAAGCAGAAGGATCAATACATAACCCTTTCTCAATCTATTTTTTAGGATTTACAAAATATATTTGGATTTTACTCAGTAGTAAATGTGCTTTTCTTTGTGAATTTCTTTTGATGACATGGAGTCTCTTGTTGCATGGAGTGACTAACTCCAGTTTATGCCATGAAACTGGAGAGGTCCTTTGTAGGCAGCATGAACGGTTGGTGTTAGGTCACAGACCTGCTTGTACAGGAACAGTTTGGCATTAAGAAAACTTGCAGAGGAGTAGACAGAAATTCAGAGAGAATAAAAAGTCCAAACGTACTTTCTTTACTAGTTCTTTAAAGTGAGACATGCCAAGGCTAAAGGAACTGGCCTGAGGTAAAGAGAGAGAAATGAATGCTCAGAGCAGAATCCTGAGCACTCGGGAGGATTATATGACCTCAGGGCAAAAAAAATACGGATTATTTTTGTCTGGATCTGGTAATGCTCATGCTGCCTAAATCCAGAGGTTTATGTAACTATCTTAACCCAGATTAATTGTGTTTAGAAATCCTCAGAAAAAAACAATGTCTGTTTTGCTCTCACTGATAAGAACAGAGATTTTTATCTTATGAAACGTGTAGTTGAGGGACACAATCAATAGGTTAGTTTTGTAAGTGTGAATTTAATTTGTGTGCATGTATGAGAAAACTGAGAGAGCTAAACTCCTAGTAGACTTAGAAAGTGACACTATAAGAAATTGTGAGACTATTTGAAATTTGCCTCAAAAAGGAGGACATGACAACTTATGCAGGAGTCACAATTTCTTCAAACCATTAAGTAAAAGGAGATTTTTTTGAATTTTAACAAGTTGCCCCCACTGTTGTGTCTCGGTTTGTATGGATTTCAAAAGAGTGGAAGGCTGCCACTAAAAGTGACTTGATGGGTTGTTGCAGTGAAATTGTACACCTTAAAAAAGGAAATGACTCAGTAGATAGTGTTGGTGAGCCTTGTAGAAGTGTGCTTAGGGAGCAAAAACAGCTGAGTGTTTGAGTGGGCTGGTGCTCTCCTGGTGCCTGGACATCAGGGGGAAGCTGCAATTACAAAGAAGGTATCACACAAAAGCATGTACAGTTATTTGCCTTAAAATATCTCTGCAAGGGATCCAGACTTGTGTACATGACAGTTTAATACAGTGTTTGCTGTGAAATTTTATAGTAGTTTTTATATTTTTTCAACAGATTTCATATTTTCCTGTTAAATTCCATATAATGGACTATCAAAAATATACTTCTATTGAAATAATGACACAGTAATTATAGCAGGTGTGTCTGGTTCTTTGTGGACAAAGGCAGGGAAATGTTCAGGCAACAGTCACCACAGAGAATGTTTCTTAACAGATCTCTTGGCAAGGATGAAGTGGAAAAATAATGCAAGGAGACAAGCTAATATTGGTGATTTAAGACAAAGGGAAGGACCTGCCTTTTGTGCCAGTTGTGCACAGCATGTAACTCGTGCTGGTGTCCAGGGGGCTGTGCTGAAGTGGCCACATGTGTGTTCTCAGGAACAAGGATATGCCACACTGGCTCACTGCTGAGGATCTCGGTTTGCTCTGACCTTGGTAACACTTCACTTAGTTTTATTAGCCCACAAACCAAGGCAGAAGGTGATGGTAACAAAACCATCAACAATAAGTTTTGTTCTTTCAAATTGTGCCGATTCCCAAGGTTAAGATCATGGTGTATGAGAAGACAAAGGGAAAGACTTGCAAAGATGCCAAAATACCAACTGGGGTGATGACAGGTGCCCGTTTCAGTCTCAATTCTGTCTCCTCTCAATCCAGTCACTGCTTTTTGTTTCACTTCTCATTTGCTGTCCTTCAGCAATCCTTCTTCTCCTCTGTTTTATTGCTTACCTGTCCCTCCTCTCTGCAATTTGGTCTGAACTGCTGAAGAGGATCATTTAGGAATTTCATTAGGAAAAAAATTATTAATCAAAAGGGTTATCAAGCATTGAACAGAGAACAGTGGTGGAGTCACCAGTTCTGGAGGTATCTAAAAGATGAGTAGATGTGGCACTTGGGGACATGGTTTACTGGTGGCATTGGCAGTGCTGGATTAATGGTTGGACTTGATGAGCTTAAAAGTCTTTCCAACCTTAATGATTCTGTGATTTTTTTTTTTTAAACTTGGGAAAGAAACAAATGGGGACAGACTTCTTATCCAGTGTAGACTTATGTACCAATCTGAAAAGCTGGTTTTAAATGGAATTAATTGATTTAATGCTCTTTACACCTGCGCAGGTATAAATACAGAAAAAATTGCATGAATGGAAAATCAGGGTCACTAACTTTTGATTAAGATATTTTGCAGTGATTTTCAAGATTTTGGTGTGGATTTACTGGTATCTTGTCTTCTTTCTGTCATTTATTGACTTGCTCGTGTTCAGTAAATCCAATTTACAGCTACTCACATGGCCAGAACATAGCAGTAAATCTAGTGCATTAAATCAGTGAGCTGGATTTTGTTCTTTATTAAACCAACAAATCTGGATTAATTTGAGTCTTTGAAAGTGTTTCTATTAAATAAAAGACCAGTTAGACCAGTGTCTAGAAAATGCCTTTTGAAAGCTTTAAGCTTTCCCTCCTGAAGCCCAGTTACAGTGTCTTTTTGCAGAACACGTACATTTTGCCCCACCCTTTTTTTTTAAGATGGCTAATTATATGAACAATTCTCGCCAATATTTTTCTGTGACTGTTGACATTTTTCTAATGGTTTAAGTCTATTAGAAAATGATAGAAAACTCTATTTTTATAGCAACCCATTGATACAAGGCCATCTCTGTTTTTCATATGACGTATGTGTTGTGTTTTTTTTTTCCCCCCCCAAATACAATCTTGAGCTAATACCATTAAGGAAAGAAAGAAAAAGACATTTGATAAAAGTCACTGTTGATAGAAGTTGTGCTTGATGGTGTGGGTGGAGGTGTTTGAAGTGCTAATATTTTTTTTCTGGAATACTGGTGTGACAGAGGTGTCACATCTCTGATAACTGGATACTGCAAAAGAAATTCGAATTTCAGCCTCTGTTTTGGCTGATCGTAACATTCTTACTGTCACTCCAGATTCTTTTTGTTCTTTCTTCATTCTGCTTTCAGACAGTTTTGCCAGCAACTTGAATTTCACGCTTTCTCATGAGGGTGTCAATTTTTGTTCAGATAGCTGCAGCATGACTACGTAAAATACCCATTTTTCTCTTTAAGTTAAATACCTGATGCCAAATTATTATTATTTTTTTTTAAACTGAGGCTATTTTTTGATTGCAGCTTATTTTTGTAATGTATGAAGAAACAAAATCTGTTTTTTATGCCCTGGAAAATTTGTATTTGTCAAATGCTGCTCTGTCACATATTTATTCTATCAAATGTTCTGTTTGTGTATCTGCTCCGTTTACAACATTTTCTAAATAACTTCTTCAATGCTCAACCCATGAAGATGTTATGTCCAAAAATATTTGTTAAATGAAACATGCTGTTTGGAGGGAGTAGCTCCTAAACATGTGGATTCAATTTATTTGTGGACAGTTGGGGGTTTTGTTGGCTTCAGAAAACATAAAGAATGTAAGCAGTATAAAGCTCCCAAGGCTTGGATATGTATCAGCCGTTCCTAAAATCACTGTCAATATCAAAAGGGCAAGCTGGAAAGGAGTTACTGAAAGGTGTATTTTTGTGATCTTTACCAATAATCTTTTTTATTAATGTATAGAAAACCTCATTTAGAAACCATTACTGTATTATAGAGCTTGCCTTGATGGCTCCGAGCACTTTCCAAGGGAGGTGAGTAAGCCCTTCACAGAGATGTCTTGCTGACCAGCTTGCGAAGATTGCCAGCCCCTAATCCAGCATACTGGGTATGACTATGTTGTATGCCAGGGAGGAAAAATATAACCATAAGACATAGGAAAAGATTTTTTTTTGTGTCTTAAGAATCTGCCTTAAATTTCATCAGTCTTTTTTTTTTTTTTATTCTTCACTCCTTTGTTGCTTGACTATATGGTGTGGGACTTGCGTGTTTTGGCATTTGCCAATATGAAGTAGGTAGCCCTCTCCACAGGTGCAAAGAGCAGTGGAGATGTGTGTTAGTCTCACAGGGTTGTCATAGGATACAGAATGTACATCTGTAATTGGGTAATACAAAAACTTTTCTCCTGACAATAACAACAAAAATTCACTGTGATAATAAATAAATTCCCTTGCCAGGGTGAAGTCTCTTTCCATCAACTCCTAAACTGAGAGTTACTGATAGGATTTGTGTTACTACACCAATAGTGGCAGGGACAATACTGGAGGCAGAGTGTGCTGATGAGATCAGTGAGAACTTGCTCTCCTTGGTGAAACTGTGTGAGATCCTCCCTTCTCAGAGCTTGGCTGGCAGGAGAGTGGAAACCTTCACCTGAGTTTTGTGGGTTCAGCCTTATCAATGCCTAACGTGCAAGTGACTGCTGACTGAGTGCAGAACTGGGGCTGAGTTGCTCGTCTGCTGTGGGACCTGCAGTCCCTCTTCCTGAAAGTAGAGGTGACAGTGGTATGTAGCAAACAAACCTGTGCGCACTAACAGGTAATACTGTGATTTGAATTATGCTATAAATAAACAAATTATTATTGTGGATGTTTATCAACAGAATGTGTCTAATATATGCTATTGCATGAATTCTCCCGATATTGTATTTTCCATAGCAACTGGTCATTAAATTCTAAAGGTGTTTGTATATAGCAAATACACAGAAAAACTCAAAAATGTCATCCCCCAGTATTTTGCTTGAATGTGCATTTTCTGCACATGCCTGTGGAGTGCCCGCTAATTAGGGCAGAAAGTGTTAAATTGATTATGATCATTAGAGGTGAAAATGGCTGCTCCTGTCAGCTGCAGAAAAGAGTAACTTCTTTTGGAAAATTTTATTAAAGTTCTGCACAATTTCTTGTGGGATTCACTTCATTATATGGCACAATAAGGTAATTACATGTCATAATGATGTGATTATGTGTATTTGCTCAAAATATACAACTAGATGCAATTACACTCTAAGAAAACAGAAAAAAATTAAGGGCTAAGGCACAGAAACATTTACTCCAGCTTGCACAGAGGTAGCTCTGCTTCGAGGTATGCCTCAATGACATGAATTAACATGAAAATTTAGCAGGGAAAAAAGCCCTAAGAAAACAACAAAAGGCCACCTCATTTACAAAGATATTCTAGAGACCGTGATTTGATTGTTTCATTATCTACGTGTGAAATTTTAGGTACAGTTTGAATAAGTCTCATCTTGCCCATGAAGAAGAAAATTTCCCATTGTGCTCATGGTGTTAGTAGCATGACACGCAGCCAAGTTTGCAGCAATCAGGTGACATTTTTAACAAACTCTGACAGGCCCAAGGCTAGATGAGCCTCGTTTGCCACAGTTCTGCGCAGTCCCAAAGCACAGAACCCCGATTTGTTCTTCCCTGTGCTGAATACTGGGATTCTCCTGCAGGTACCTGCATTCGCCTACTGGACACTTGAGAAAAACAGCCAATATTAAGCAGTTTGCACTAAAGTTCCTAGAAATGGCTGCTCAGTAGCTGTGCTGATAAATCATACAAGGGAAACTTGTTTTATTTTCTCCTGTAATCACAGGTCCCTGGTTCCATTAAGTTCTTTTACTGCATTTTTCTCCCTTTGTGACAACAGCCCCCAGGACAGGGCTCTGTGATTAATAAAATGGAATTCACATTGTTCTGCATCAACCTGCATCTCTCCTGACCACCCTGTTTTTGCCAACATGCTTTAGCCCTGTGACAGAAGGGCCCACTGTACCTGCTGGATGGCAGCTATCCAATTCTGCTTTTCCTGCAGAGGTATCATTTGTGCAGTGAAATGTAGGGATGTTTAGTGTTTTTAAACACAGCATACGCCCCTAGTAATAGTGGAAGTTGAGGAAGAGTTTGTTGTGTGTTTTTTTTTTTTATTGCACTTTAGTTGTAATTTTGTATCATTTGAGAATTCTGTATATATTTAAGCCTATGGTTTGTTGTTTTTTCCTTACAAGCTGATAGTCTTTCTATCTGCAAATATTGTTCTTCTACTTTGCCTAATCTAAACAAGTCTCTTATCCTCAGGAAATTATTCCCTCTTTGTTATCTCGTCTCTGTCATGATCTTTGGCCCTCACTGTGCTCCACTATTACTTTAGGAGGGGATCACATCAATATACTGTTTTCTCAATTTTCTCCCTAGAGACATACCTCTTCTCTCTTGGGCAAGAACTGATTTTTTTTTTTTTTCTGGTGTGGTTTCTGTTTCCAGATAATAAGACTGGAGCAGGCAGGATACTAGTCCCTGGAATAGAAAATTCATTCTAATTAATACTAACTAAAATCATATACTGTTTTTAGCTAGAATTCTGCACATAAATCAAACAAACTGCACATAATCCCACTGTTATCAGTATGGTTATCTGTTTATTATTATGAAATAAACAGTACAAAAATTATTCTGTCAAAGGAAAAAATGTGTTCATTTAATTATTTTCTGGATTTGTTTTGACTGTGTTCATCCTGTACTAGTGGCTTTGCAGTTAAATAATGTATTCCACAATTACATCCTCATTTTCTGCTTTCTAAAGAACTGAAACTGCTTTTTAAATCAACAGGAAGCTAGATTGAAAAAAGAATAAAGGATTGAACCCCACATCTGGAAAATTTTTTTCTATCTTGTCTTCACAAATAGGAAGCTCAGCTACATATTCTTCTTCTGGTTCCCATGGTGAACACATCAATGATTGTATCAAGCAGATCATCAACACTTTTGAGCTGATGGATGTTCAAAACTTCAGCTGTTCAAAGCCTACCCAAACTTGCTATATATGTCACAGCAGAAAACCTGCACACAAAGTAACAGGCATTAAAGTGGTTTTTCAAGCCAATTTTTATTGCTTTGCAACAAGAGTCTCAGATATACACTAGTAATGCCAGGCATGTTCTGGTAACAAATATATTTTATTGATGTTGTAGAGTCCCCCAAAAATAAATTTCAACTGTTGTAACTGCAGCTGAGGGAAGGAAGAGTTTGAGAACATGACTAACACTTAACAAAATACTAAATGAATGAAGTGGGCGATTATGTCCCTAAAATGCCAAAATAATTTCTGAAGATTATGTCCTGGTTTTGGATTAAAGTGGAAGTTCTGGGAAATATCTGAATATAACGTTTAATACAAATTGAGTTTGCACAAACTGAGCATGTGGTGCTGTTAACGACTCAGACTTGTATATGTGCTTAGTGCATTGACAAAGGAATTATCTCGGGCATAATATAGGAAAATGCATAGTTTGACCCAGAAGAAAGTAAATGCATGTTTATAAGAGAGTAAAGTTCTAGTGCTGAAACAATTTGGGGCTCTCTGATGAGCAATTTCCTGCGTTTACTGAAGCTCTGTGTAATTTTTAATATCCCTCTGGTGCTTTCCAAAAAAAGTTTGCATGGAAATGCTCTGCAAAGTCAGGAGTTTGGAATGAGCATGGCTGTGGTGTGGGATGGCCAGATATGGCCAGTTGTCACCAGTCCCTGGGGTGCTCGTGTTCCAGTGGGACAGAGATGCCACTGGGAAGGTGCAGACCATCATGGAAGCAGCTCATGAGAGGCAGAAAACCATAAAGATAAAATATATTTCGACTGAAGAAGGAAGAGTTCCTGAAATCAGGGGGACTTCTTTTTGCCTTATGGTTTTACAAGTACTTTACCCCTTGTCGTGTACTCTCTGAGCAACTGTTTCCTCCTATTTTTCAGCTCCTTTAATTTCTTCATATAGACTGACCAACAGTGTTTTTATTGTTACAAGCACAGACCAAATAAGCTGTTTAGAACATTGTCAGGATGCTCTTACCTTGCTCTTCCAGAGTAAGTCACAGGCTGGGCATGTTTCCAGAAATAGAGGGAAAGAGGAGCTATTCATAGCAGAGCACATCTCCATTTCAGAAGGACTGGAAGATGAAACAATTCCTGATTTCCTTTCCTTTTCAGTGTTTTTCAAAGAGTTTGAGAGACTGTGATTTCCTGAACCTTTAAATTCGTGACAAAGAAATCTTGTCTACAGCATGTTTAAAGTTGTCTTTTCATCTCTCATGACTATTATTATTATTTTTTAAGATCTCTTTTGCAGATCTGAGAAACTAACTCAGGTCTGTGAGGTATATCCCTGTCTCAGCAAACGTGTCAGGCTCTCTGCCAGTTCTGTGTTCTAGGGTGAAGAAGGAGGACCTTTTTTATAAACATGGCCTGTGGTTTGTGAAGTTTTGGATTTTGGGCCCTCTACTTGAGGTGTTTGAGATTTATTTTTATAGATGTTACAGTGTCCCCAGGACCCAAGAATCTGGATGGAGTATTAGACACTCAGCAACTGTGAAAAGTCAGGAGACAAGATAAGAAATGATTGAGAATTTTGACTTTCTAACTCCCTAATATGTAGTGAAAAGGAAAAGAAAAGTTTGAAAAATTCTTCTTAAAAATATTAGATTTACTGATTCCAGATGATCCTACAATGATTCATATGAAGTAGATACTCATTCATCACTTTTTTGCATTACAGAAATAACAGCAGTGGAAATTACAGTGAAATTTATGCTACTGCTGTCTGGCAATAATATTGAGAATTGTGTTTATTCCATCTTGTAAATGGCTGCATTCTGCACTTGTTTAGATGACACAGGTATAACAGGCAAGCAAAAAAGCATAGGATTATTGCATTATTGTACAACACTGTACTTTTTCTGAGTGGTTATAATGTACTTTTAAATAATCTACGCACAGCTCCTGTGAGTCAATCAAAAAATGTTATGCTGTCCTGTTAAGTCCTTAGACAACAAGATTTGGGCATGTTTAAATCTAAATCAAAGGTTAATCCATACTTGGTTATTTGAGAGAGCTAAAACACAGTAATTCATTTTCTTTATGGATTAAACATGCTGAGCATAGTAACCAATATGTTACTGAAATTTGGGGGTTAGCTTCCATTAGCTCTGACAACAGAAGGACCAGTACCTGAGGTGCTGGATGTTTTCTGCAGGTTCCAGCCTGTGCCATAATCCTTAATGTGGCTCATTAGCACAAAGTCTGGCATTAATAATGGTGGGGTAAACAATGCATTTACAGGAGAATATTAACAATGTAGTGTCAGTTTGCACTTTTGTTTTCCAGTAACAAATCCAGGTTTGTGTTCAGTGCTTGTCTATAGGTGGCAGCAGCTCCAACATTTTTATAGGCTGCAGTTAAGACCAGAAAGTTGTGTAGGGAAAGTTTCTGCATGCTCTGATGTCACTGCACACCTCTTGGAGAGCTGTACTGTAAAGAGATGGGAAAGATATTTGACCACAGAATTATCTCTGAAATAACTGGAAGGCTTTTGCAACCTGAAGGTAAAGCTTGCCTTTCATGATTTCTGATTAACATCAGTTAATAGGAACATTTAAGTGTCTATTTATGTTCACAGTTGTGTTTGTAGCTAAATGGCAAAACTTTTAGTTTAATCATTTTGAGTGAGTGCTGCTCAAATCTTAATTTTTATATACGTGCACATTTGTGAAACAAATGGTCTGCATTGACTTAAATTTGGACTAAGAGCTAAGTAACCAAAAAGCAAAGATTAATGATCACCCACTGCCCTCAGCTGTATCATGGAGAGTCTGCTATAATGCAGCTCTAAGGAGTGACTGCTGCTGGGAGGTGACTGAGGGATGTGGAATGTAAAGCATAATAGGAATGAGGCACAGGTTCTCTTTTTTTTTTTTGAAGTTTTTCTGAAACATGTGTGAGTATCGTGTTGAAAGATGAAAGAATCTTCATGGGATTGTAGCTGCTGTCATCTTCATTGTCGAAAGAATTGAATTTAAACATCTGGACTCCGCTGTGCTTCGCGCTGAACAAATGGAAGCATTTTCTGGCTTAGGAGTTTTGTGCTCAGATGTCAGTGACCCACTTCTGGTTTCTTCAATCCTTTGAATTTGCTCTTGCAAACCTTCTTCTCTGCTCCCAGGGTGGTGGTTTCATTGTTCTTGATGAGCTTTGGGCTGCTCCTGTTAGGGAATATTCCTGTTTCCCACTTTAGGTAGCTAACCTGGACAACTGCTATAGTGGATTGCCTGTGTAGTCAATGCAGAGAGACACTCTGACTATTTGCACGGCTTAATTTTTCTTAAGATCCCTAAAATCTGTTAACTTGCTTCCTCCCTAGTCTCCCAAGTTCTTCCTAAGCAGTATGGGGGTGCTTCATGATTCCTCTGTGAATAGAGCTGGTTGTTCCAACTCAAGCTTTGTACTCCTTTCAGTTTAAAAAACGATATTGTGGTCATGTCAAAATCTATCAGGTGCTAGAAAACCTCTCCTCTTCCTACAGGCCTCCTCAAAAGCTGACCCCCCCCCCTCTTTGATCCCTCAGGCTTTCTAAACTGATTTGTTTCTGTTTGTGTATTTCAAATGTACATCTGCTGTCAACTGTTTTCTCATCTGCCAGTTCAAAGGGGTAACAATCCTCTCTCCTTTATGGATCTGTAAGACACTGAGGAGCAGCTCCCTGTTAGCATGGAAATAGTCAAAGGCTGCCTGGGAAAGCCAGAGTTTGCTGCCTTCATGGCTGGCTGGGGACACCTCGTTGCCAAATAATATATGTGACATTTCTGTTCTCCAAGAAGGCAACATGAAAGATAGTTTGGTGCATATCGTGAATGACATGAGAGAAGGAGGCATCCTGTATACATTTATTTTAAAATTCTTTGCAGTTGCCTGAAGTTGCTAGGAAAGCAGATGGATAATGATAGCCCTGGGGACTTATTTCCTGATTTTTCAATGAGATATTTTTTGACTGAAAGAGTTTAATATAGCATAGAAAATGTCATTTAATTACAACTTGTTAGTACCCGATGAGACGGACCCAGGCTCTTAAATTAGCCATCTAAACTAGGTGCCTAAAGCTGATGGTGTGAACATCCAATGGGAAAGACAGAATTTCATATATGGAAAGGGCAAGGCAATGGCAAAGCTGGTGAGGGAATGTTGTCCCCCACAGACCAGTAGGAGAGGTGCCCAAGCCCACCCTTCCTCTGGGCCCTCTCAGCATGAGGGGTGCTCCACACCATGCAGGTGGCAGTGATTAGGACTCTCTGGTACAGTGGACAGGGGCTGGCAGCAAGCAGGGGCTTGCAGTAGCCCCATGGGCCCCTCCTGAGCAAGCAGGAGCCCCAGAGCTGAATAGGGGGTCTGCAGTAGATTTCCCCAGGCCTCTGCCACCTGCCCCGGGTGCAGAGCATGGCACAGATGGATTGGTTTGAGCCTCCCACTGCTTGACCCTTGCTCATCCATCTCGATGGTGGGGTTGGGAATGTCCAGTCCTCCAAATTGCCTAATTAAAAGGCAGGATAGATATTAGTCTACAAAAATTCCTGGCATTATCAGTGTGATAGTGAAAATGAGTTCAAATGCTTAAAAGGATCTGTAAGGAGTGGCAGGTGAAGGTGACTAAGCTTCATGCAATGAAGGTGTGTAGGAGCTGTGGAGACATGGTGGCTGTGAGAGCAGTGTCTGAACACGTGTGCTCTGTCTTGTGCCATCGGGGGCAGCTCCTGCCATTGGCTCCCTATGGAAAGGGGGCTAAAAAGGTGAGAAGAGGTTTTTCTGGCTCCAGTCCTGTCCACACACTGGAAGAGCACTGATGAGTTTAAATCTGAAAGGGAAATGGGCAGTCTGGGAGGGGAGGATGGAAAGCAGAGCAGAAGACAAATGGCTTCTGACTTGAGGCAGGATGATGGGAACTGGTGGTAAAATAAACAGGGACAGTCACATGAGCTGCTGTGCTGGACAGGCTGCCTTGGGAGCAGAAGTGGTGTGTATGGGTGTGAATAAAACCACAGCTGAGACACAAAAGGACTGAACTTCCTAGAGAATTTGCAACATCATAATTAACTGTACTTCACGGAGTGTGAAGGTTTAAAATGGCTGATGTTGCCAGCTTAGGAAGCCACGGCTGTATTCAGAGGAGGGTTAGGAGTGCTCATTTGGTGTGTCCACTGACAGTTTTGCCAATGGAACCTTCAAATGGTTTCAATGTCACATGGACACAGTGAGATGAGAATTTTGGAAAATTGCTGCAATTTTTTGCTCCTTGGAATAGCTTTTTTAAATAATTATCTTTGGTTGCCAAGAAAACAGCTAAATGAATGTATGCTTTGGGCTTAAGAAAAAGTCCTTTTTTCTTTTTTTTTTTTTTTGGTAGCTGTAAGTGATAAGAGTCTTTCTGAACTTGATCTGTTCTTCATTATGGGTGGATCAGAAACAATACTATATTGTTTTAATATTTGTTATATTGTTTTAATATTTGTTTTTATATTTGTTATAAACAATACTATACTAAATTGGAATACAGCACTGAAGTCATGGTGATGCCCCATCCCTGGAAGAGTTCAAGGCCAGGTTAGATGGGACACTGAGTAACCTGGTCTACTGGAAGGTGTCCTTGCTCATGGTGGAGGGAGTTACAACTTGGTAATCATCAAGGTCCCTTCCAGCCCAAATCACTCTATGATTCATTGATATGGTGATATAATCCTGTGATAATTAAATAGGACTTTTGTGAAAGAAGGGGCTTTTCTTTCCACGTTAACTGGGCTGAAGGTGAGCAGGTAAATGTCTATCAACCTGTTGGACTGAGCTCTGAGATACCATTGGAAAAGGACATGGCCTCTCCTTTTCCCTGCATACCCTTACAAAGACATGCAATGGGCTCTTCCTTTTAAATACTCTGGTTGAGGTCTAAATAAAAAGGAATAAGTGGGGACTGGCACACATAGGGATTTCAGGATGGAGCATGGTCTCTTCTGCTTTTGGCCCAGAGCACTACTTGGGGCTGACAAATTGCAAATGGAACCTGACACCCAACCAGGCCTCAGATCTCATTCCTTTGGGTTTACCCACCTATCAGATTTTTCCACCTTGATTATACCACGGTTGACTGTATTTCATCCATGGCAGGTGCTGCCCTGGCCACCCCAGTTCTGCAGCTGGGACTCCTTGATTTGTGTAAGCGTGGAAAATCAGTTCTTCACTGTTCCCAGATGATGCCTTTTGATGCAAGACTCTCCTGACTTTTTCTCTGCTTTTTTCCCATGGTGACAGAGGTCTTGGGTTTCAGAGCTTGAACCTGTCCTCTGCTACAGGAGAGGAAGACAGATTCAGTGAGCACATTTACACTCTTTTCCTCCATGCTCAGTTCCAGCAGGTCATGTTTATTCCTGAGTATGAAGAATTTCTCTGTCTTCATCTCCTTCTCCAGGTGAGGAATGGTGTGGCATTAAAACACTTTCAACCTAGTTTTGCTTGGCAGTTTGCATTTATAGCTACTTTTCAATTGCTCCAATTTAATAAGCTACAAAGAATACAAACAATTTGAAGAGAATGACAAGTTGGTTTGTTTGGTGGAGGTTTTTTTTGGATTTTTTAAAAGTTTCTTCTTTCTGGGTTAAGCTATAAAAATTTATGCCAGAATTCTCCGCCTTTAAAAACTGCATAGGTTATTGGCACCCTTTTTTCTCATTGACAATAGCAACTGTACCTCAGTGAAGGAATGGGCCTTTTTCTCTGGAGCAGAAGAGTTGACAATTATGTTTCTGAAGGTATTGAAGCACAGCTGGGAATGGGATGGGACACAGCCTGGCAGCATGTAAACAAGGGCTCTTCCTGACTATGTATGAAACCCACCAATTCACTGGAATGGCAGCTTGCTTGCCACATAAAACACACTTGCTGATGGCCCTAGAAAATATTTCTCCAGGGCTTGTTAATGGGACATCTACACGGGGTGACACAGTCCAATTTCCATTCATTTGCTTACCTGCTTGTGGAAACACTAACTAGAAATGTCAGAGTTTTCCCTCCGGGGTTGTCACTCTCGCAGTCCTTCTCCAGGGGTTGCCTTTCTGATTCAGTGCTTAGTCAATTAATGTTCATATCGCCACTAATTGCACTGCTCCAAGAGTTACAAGAAAAATCAAACAGGACATAGCAACAATTATCCTCCGAGCTCTGTGTGACCAGGACAATTTGGGGTATCACAACTGATTCAGTTGCTTACTAGTCTTTTTCTTTCTGGATCCCTGAGACTGAAGGGTTTTGCTGGGAAGGAGGGTCATTTCAGTGACCACATCCTGCGTAGAGTGGCACGACATTTTCAGAAACACCTGACCTAGAGAAATCATTTTCATTAGCGGAGCAGTCAGCGGTGAGTAACGATAAGGAAGAGTTTACATGCCAGAATGGGCAAAATGGGAAGCATAGAAAGAGTGGCACCAACTAATTTTGCTGCCATCCTGGTTCTTAGCTATATTAAGATTGCAATCATTAAAAAACTGGGCTGCTTCTAATTAGCTCAGAGTGACCTGGGCCTCATTAGTGCCCATGTCCAATAGATAATTGAGCTGTTTTCTTGCACCCAGCCGCACAATGTGGAAAAACCAAACGAGAGTTATGAAGGCCAGATGAGTGCTCAGCATGTGAGATTTTTATTTTTATAGAGAGGAATAATAGCTTCAGTTTTATTTTCCAGTTCAGTGCTCAGGGGGAATGTATAGAAATACAGAATGAACACCAACAAAATAGTGCAGGGAGCAGAAAGCCCTGGCTATAGGAAATAACCTGTCTCTTTTTTTTTTTTTCTTTTAATGTTGAAATACTGGGACAGTCTAGGGAAAACTGGCTTTCTGATAATGCCCAGTTATGAGGCAGCAGCACCTATTGGTGAGTAGCAGCCAATGGCCTAGGACAGCTTCTCTCCAGTGTGAGTGATTTGTTTGAGGTATCAGTGAAGTCTGAGATAAACAGGCTAGTTTCCCTAGAAAAAAATATGAAAAGATGGAGCAGACATTTATTTTTTAAAAAAGGAGAAAATTGGTATAATGGGCCTGAAATACAGAAAATGTTGATGGAAATGAAAGAATCCAGGTGTTTCTTCTTAATATCAGGTATTCTTGATTTGAAGGGTTGTAAAGCAAGGAGTTGTCAAATACAAGGCAAAGGTTTATGATGATCTGACAGAAAGAAAATCTACCTGGGGACAAACAGAAATGCACAAAAAAATAAAGCAGAGAAAAACATTTTCAGACTGTCCTATTAAGAAAAACTTCTATATTAAAGTACAGATAATTCTGTAGGGACTGTTAGAATCTTATACAATCATAATCTCACATTTAAATTGTCCACTCAAAACTTTTTAGTAGTTTCTCTCTATCCCCCACGCCTGAGATGCACAGCGCACTTCTTTCTATTCATGTAAGTATCTCAGACCCATTTCCTAGCTCCTTTTCCAGAGAAGTAAATGCACCAGCAATGGGAGGTTATTTATCAGGACTGTTGTAATTGGACCCAATTGGGAAAATGAGATAACTTCAGCAAATTACAGACATGCAAATAGAAACTGCAGCCACTGTTTTGCTGGGCTTGTCTAATAACCTGCAGCCGTTCACCACGAGTTCCAAAGGCCAAGCTCATTACCACAAAGGCAAGTGTTTGTGCATTTCTATTGGTTGAATTAAAATGGTCACAGTCATTTTGCTAATAAGGCAATGTGCAAATGTAGGCCATCTGAGATGAGCATTTCGAGGAGAGAACATTTTGTAAAAGTGAGTAGTGAACTTCATCAATCTAATTGTTCATTACAAAGATAAAGATATTTCTATAATGGAATATCTTCATAGTCATCTGCTCAGTAAGGTGTGAGTTATTGGTCTACTTTAGCATCTTTTATCCATAGCAGGACTTCAGTGAAAATGTTCTTGTGGACTCTGATTTACACTTTTAAGCCCTGGGTGAGGAAATGCTGAATGTGAGCCAGGGGTGCAGCCTGGAGCCTGATTTGGATGTTAGTGCAAGCAGTGTGCTCCTGGTGAGCCTGAAAGGGTAGATGGCCAAAACAGTTCTTGAAAAGTAAGCCAGGAAAGAAAAAGATTCTGGAAGATTTGTGTGTCTGAAATGTTGGGTTAGCCATACCCCTCCCTCCTTCCTGCTGCTGCTGGTGCTCCAGGTTGTAGGAATCTTGCTGTCCAGGGCACCCTGAGCAGAGGTCAGGACACATTGTACAATTAGTTGGTTGCTGATGAAGGTTAAACAGGGATCATATTAAGGTTGGAAAATACCTCTGAGATAAGTCTAACTATTAACCTAGCACCACTGTGTTCACCACTATTCCATATATCCAACAGCCACATCCATATGCTTCTATAACACTTCCAAGAATTCCACCATGTCCCTGCTACACCCTGAGTAGATTTAGCTTTCTTAGTTTCTTTTTTTCCCCCCCACATTGTATTGTTTCTCTTAAAGTGTAAAATATGTTTATATTCTATTTTTGAAAATTCTAGATGAAATTGTGTAAATGGCTCCTCAGACTTGACAAAAGACCTTATGCAGTAAAGCTTAGTCTTAACAAAATTACCACAAATTGTGCTAAGAGCATTTTAACTTCAACTAATGTAAAAATAAGTGAAGGTTTTTTGAAAAACAGTGCATCCATTTAATGTTTATCTGGGAAACTACAGGTACTGAATGTATAATAAATAAAAACAAAGAACTTCTAGCATTCTCTCACTTCTTTTTCCTTGACATGACTTTTTTATCTATTAAAAATAGAAAAAAGTCTTTGTATTGTGAAGAGAACTCTGCTTTTAAAAGTACATGTGAATAAGTATTAGTGTAGTGCAAACACTCATTAAATTATCTTCCTATCTTAATTTTTTAAGTCTTTGATACAGGTTCCTGTTTAATAGGACCCTGAATCTCAGGTAGTAATTTCATGTAAGGTCCAATGTTAGCCCCTTTACTGCTAAAAAGCGAAAATGAGTCTGTTATAGCAATGTAAATATAGAGGTATAGGACTGAATTAATTGATATTTCTCAAAACTTAACATAAATAGGACTAGAATTTTCCTCCTCACTTGCACATATAAGTGAAATATAGGTAGAGGCAGGAGTCCTAACTTATGTGTCCTTTCTGTGTGTGCAGTCATAAAGAGAGGATAGCTCATAATTTAATAATTTACTGCATAAAATCAAAAAAAAAAGAAGGGAAAAAAGAAGAGGTAGTGTTTTGTTGCAATGACTTTATGGTAACTGTCATGAACCCCTGCATCCATTAACAGGGACAATATTCTGCATGGTTTGTGTAAGGGCCCAGCAGCATTTTGTTTCAGTCAGCTCTGAGAAGAATCCAAATAATCAAAATTAATTAAAGTGTTTCTGATACCACACCCTGGGGCTTAAAGAAGCCTACCCTTATTTTTTATTGTTCCTGAGTTAAAAATTAACTAGTACTCTTTAAATTTAAGAACTGATCAGTTCATTACACGCAGGACTTGACAGTATAAACTTCTAATTTGAGTTAGAAGAGGTACTTAAGGTATAATAGAAACTCATTAGTAGCATTAACGGAAAATAAATAGGAAAAAGTTTTGCATTTAGTAGTCCTGAAGCTAAGAAAAGAGTCATTCCACAAAATATCCTGAGAGAGAGCTGAAATAGGAATGAGGAATTCACAATCCTGAAGTCAGTTAAAATCCACTTCTTCTGTTCTACCTTTGCAGGGAAGGTAAAACCTTCACCTGCCCCTCTCAGAACAGGGTTTCATGCAGCAGGATGAAGGGCAGTTTTCCCTGGTTAAAGGAAGATGTTTGCCACCATCTAATTATGTCAGGGATGCAGTGCAGGTAAGATGAGGCTTTTCATTGGCCTCAGTGTACTTGGGAGAGGACCCTGTGCTGGCTGCTGGGCACCTTCCACACAGGCTTGCAGAATTCCAAAAGTTAAGGTTAAAATCTCAGCATCTGTTTTGCCTGGTGATAAGGCTCCATCTTTTTCACAGCATGCAATACCTGTACATTTTGTATTAGTAATTCAAAGGGGAATTGTCTTTTACATTCAAGGCAACTGCTGGCATATAAGTGAAGAGGATTTGTCTTTTCTGAGAGATGTGTATACAGCATTTTTTGAAGCAGGGGGCTTTGGTAGTGTAATGCATGTGAACAGCTTGGAAATTTTAGGATTTTAGTCTTTAGACAATTGTATTACTCTTATGGCCAAAAGAGATCTAGATAGCTCAGATTTTTACATGTGCATCTAAACTGAAACTCAGAGGCTAGCTATGGGGTATCTCTACAATAAAAGTTTTAATATTCACTCTTTAACACTCAAAACAAACATTTACTTCAGTGCCCTTAAGTTTTGTCCTTTTAAACTGTGGTTTACCCTTCAGTAGGAGGATCAAGCCCTACTGTCTTGTTGTGAACTATGAATTTAATTCCACTGAAGCATTTGTGATAAAATAATTTCAGCTTCATCTCCTAAAGGGATCTCATCTTGAATCTTTTTTACACTGAACATTTCCTCTGAAAACCATATCAGAAGTAAGGTATAAAACACAGCAAATCAGGTATTTGGAGTACAAGATAAATCTTTTCGGCCAGTATTTATTAATCCTATTTTACTGTAGTGATGAGAGAAAGGGACACTGATAATTGCAAATTTGAAAGTTCTCTATTTTGAAAAGGCATTTCTACCAGATAGGCTGGTAGAAAATTATTCATCAATCATTTAGGACTGTCTCAGGAATTTATTAAGTTTTACATAAGCTGTACATTTCTGCCTAATTATATCACGAATAAACAGCTGCAATAAACAGCGAGATTCAATCTTCTGAATAAGCATATAACTACATTCTTCACTATTTTCTGGTCTTTGACAGCTTAGTAGCTAAACTAGATGAACATGGAATATAGTACATGAAAATGGATGAGAAAGAAAGTGATAATGTAGCATATTTTCTCCACTTCCTTCTGAAATGCTCAGTGTAAAGCAATCAGTTCTAAAAACCTCTGTCCATGTATTAGTTAATCAATATGAATGTTCAGCTGGCTCCAAGATATTTTAACACCTGTCAAAGCTAACTCAGCAGTCATTGTTCAAGGCTTACATGGAAGCAAAAACCACAGCAGAAAACCTTTCTCGTCTCCAGGGGATTATCTCTGAGGGGAAAAAAAGAGAGAGTGATTCTGGTTACGAGAAACAAGATGGGGCGGAAAGAGATCCAATTCTAAGATGATCCAATTATGATTAGAAATACTATGTAAAAAAAATAGAGCTGGGAGAGTGAGGAATTTAATCATGATTATCTGCCTCTTGTGAAGCACTGTGAAAATCTGCCAAACCCACCTTTGCTTGGTTACCCTGAGGTGTGGGAGGGAAGAAGAAGTACATGATGCATTAGGGAGGTACCATGATAGAGCACAGCAAGAGAACTAATTTCCTCTCATACTGGGAAAAAGATTCCTTTTCAAGACCTGTGATATTATTAATTAAGTATAAAACACTAGTAAAGAACTTGAGCTTGTGGATTGCTATTGCTGCTTCTTGGAAGAGCAGAAAATTGCTGCATTTGCTGTGAGGTTAACCACAGAACCCTGACTTCTATGTGCCATTCTCCCTCCAGTTATATATACATGCACCAGGTTTTAGATCTCTTTTTCTCTAAGTGTCTCCTCAGAATATGTCCTATAGCTACCAATATTTATATTTCCTGTCTCTTACAACAAATATATTAGTTGTCAGGCTTAATTTTTTCTCTTATTCAAATCACACTAGGCTGAAGCATGACAAACAAATGCTAGGAGTATTTTCTGGAGGTTTTAAAACACGTCTGAAATCTGTACAGCTCTGTCACTAAAAGTGGAAATCAAATGTACCACTTCTGAAAGGGAAGTAGGGAGTGCTGCCTTGACACTGTGAATCTGAATCATCATACTGTATTTAGTTGTTTTAATTCATGAATTAATGAATTGTATATGAAAATACTATTTTTTGCATATGTATTTTTACCTTGATTTATTACTGCTGAGGAAACTGGGGTTTGTGCTCTGACTGCACAGCCAGGGAGATACAAGTATCCACAGACATCACCCAGGACCCTTCCCTTGGCTCTCCAGGGATGCAGCCCCTCATCCTTGTGGTGGGTTTCTGGGAGAACAGTGCTCATATTTTGGTGTCTTCTGTGAAGAGGACACTTGTCTACTGGAAAAAAAAGAACACAAAAGGGTGCTGCACTTATCCTGTATTTCCTTCATCAGGTGGAACAAGAGGCAAACCCTTTCTGAGGCTGCTTCTCACTGCTCGTGGAGGTTCAGCCCTTTGCCCATGGCAGTACCTGTGCCAGCAGGAGGAGATGGGCTGGGAGATGCAGGGACACCCTGTTTGTGCCCCAGGCACACCCATCTATTTCTCCTGGGTCACCCAAGTTACTTCTACAGCTCCTCCAGCATCCAGATGAAATAATGAAGTGCCACTAATCCCAAATCTGCCTCCTGACACCAGGAGCAGGCAATTTTTCTGTGGAGCTGCCAGGGCTGCACCAGCAGTGCCCTTGGCCTGCCCTGCAGAAAGACACACCTCTGTATCTGGGAGGGAATATTGCTGGATGTTGTGAAAGGAAAGGCTAAATGAGAAATATCTGTGTCTGCCTGCTCCTGGAGAAGTTATGAACCTGGGATAGTGTGGACTATGAAAACCATTAATATTCTATAAAACCTTACCCGGGCAGCAGCATAGTTATTTTTGGCTCTATGTCAGGCAGGCGATGGAGTGCTCTAAGGGCTGTGACCCTGATAATGACTTCTTCATCACCTGTGAGGTGCCAATCCTGACCCCTTGGAAGGTTTTTTAAAGTAATTATTAATATATCTTTATCTAAAGATGGATACAGGACTTTGTATATCTGTATACCCTTCTCCCACCAGCAGACAACTCCTGCAGGAACACTCAGGCCAGTTGAGCAGCTGAGCTCAGATGGCTGGTTGCAGTGACCTCACAGTCACATTAGATGTACAGCTCCTCTTCTTGTTAACAGGTCTGCTCCCATGCTTAGAGTCACTTCTTGTTCAATTTGTGGATCATTAGTTTTGGATTTATAAATAGATTATGTGGTGATGAAAAATGCTATATTGACAGTACTGAAAACTGATGTGTCTTCCCTCAAGCTTGGCACAAACTGGCAAACCCTGCAGCCATTTTTTTGGCAAAGCCAAAGATTTCCTTATGGTCCCTGAAGGGATTTTTTTTTGTGTGGACTTTTTTCCATGCTGATTCAGTACTTGATTACATGGGCCCAGAGCTTGGAAACCACAAGAGTTTTCTTCCACTGCACAGCAGTGACATAAATGGTTTTCTGACATTTTCATCAGAGCCTCAGGTCCTCTTCCTTAGATGGTGAATTTGACAATCCAACCTATAGCCACCAAGGGAAAAAAAGGGAGAGAACAGAGGAACTCCATGATATCACAGTAATTCCTTCCTGATGTGGAGCAATTTGATTACTGTTTCTGAGGGAAAGAGGAAAAACCAGCATGTATCATTATCCTGCTGTATCAATCAGTAGTAAATATGTATAGTGTACATAATTCTTCTTATCCTATTTCCACGAGGCTGCAGGAGGTCTAGGAAACATAGCAAGAAGGCCATGAGAATGACCATAAAAATGGAATGGCATCTGTTTGTAGCAAGTACTAGGTGGACTAGAGCTTGCTGAGTTGGAACACTGATGAATAATAGGAGCATACCAAATTATCAGCAGGTTGAGGAAGTAAATTGTGAATCATGAATTGTTTGTTTTCTACAAAGTAGAGATTTTAGCAAATCTCTACTTGGAGAAATAAGTCTCCATATGAAAATGTTAGCCAACAGCTTTTACTAGCAAGGGATGTTTGTCACAACAGGTAATTAAATTACAGAACTGATTGCCACAGGGTTACTGTGCTGAGAAAAAAGTAAAAAAATTAGTTTGAAAAGAAATTAATTCATGCTACTGCATAGGGTGATGTGTATATAAGCATATATATGCAGATATAAGCATATATCTTTTTTGTATTTACATATATATGATGTTATATATATTTTAAAATATAGATAGAAAAGTCTTTTTCAGATTAAGGATAGATTTTCAGTTGTGCTATCTTAAAACTTATTCCATCTCTGGGAACAATTAAAGTAAAAGAATCATTTATAAGTTGCAGGAAATAGAATTTCTCCAACACAGACAAAAGCTGCACTTTTGCTGTTAAGATCTTTGCCTGACTACTCCACGCTGCTCTGTAGTGTAAGGCACTTGCTGTTTTGATGAAAATCTGAGAACACTGAATTAGAGTCTGCTTTAGTTATGTAGGTAAAAAAAGTTCTGAATTTGTACAGGGCTGCCAACATAGTGGGTGCCTGCTCATCCTTCCTCTAGAAAAAATATACTCGTATAGATCCTCATCCGTCACAAAATGACAGGACAGCCTCACTTGCCAGCATGATTTTCCTGCAACTGCACCTTGGCATTCACACAGGCTCCTTCAGCAAGAGTAATACGGAAGATATCTCCATATGCAATTTCCCTCAAAGTGACATTTTTTCCCATCTAGACAGAGATTTAGCAATTTCCTTAAACATACTTTCAAAATTAGACAACTATTTATAGTGGTTTTGCCACAGAAGGAAAAACACTGTGAATGCCAGCTGGACCGAGGCTGCTGAACCCCACCACAACTGTCTGGATCTGCTGCTCCTTTGGACCCTCCTGGTCCCAGGCTGGGCCACAGCTCAGTCCTGGTGACCCTGGCATGACTGCTCCCTGTTAGCTGCTCCTGGACACTGCTAACTCTTTGCTCTTGCCCTTGGGGTCCTTAACAAGTGAATCCCTGACTTGAGCGATATTGTTTGACGGCACAATCAGTTGAGTCTTGCCTGCTCAGTTTGTGTTTGAATAGTGTAATCTCCTTCTTCACTGGGAGGGTCAGCTCTGCACCTCCAGCTTTTTTGCTTCTCACCACCTTATCACACTCTCTACAAGTTACCTGAGAGGAGGTTGTAGCCAGGAAGGGAATTGGCCTCCTCCCCTGTGACAAGAGACAGGACCAAAGGAAATGGCCTCAGGTAGGGCCAGAGGAGGTTTAGACTGGATATCAGGAAATATTTCTTTACCAAAAGGGTGGTGAGACATTGGAATAGGCTGCCCAGGGAAGTGGTGAAGTCACTACCCCTGAGGTGTTCAAAAGGTGTCTGGATGTGACGCCTGGGGACATGGTTTAGTGGCAGACACAGTGGTGCTGGATTAATGGTTTGACACTCTGATCTTAGAGGTCTTTTCCAACCTAAACAATTTTATGATTCTGTGATTCAAGCTACCACAGGGGTAAAATGTGACAGAAAAATTGAAGCTATAAAAGAAGCTTAGTAAGGAGTCATAGAGGGAGCTCATCACAGCACACAAAATTTATTTGTTTTGTAAGCAGGTTCCCAGTGTTTTCCACATAACCTTACTGTGCCTATGGAAAATAAGTAAAGTCAATATCATCAATCATCCAGTGTTTAATGGGAGTGTGAGGGCAATGGAAAAATCTGAATAACAATTTTTTTTTTCAAATATCAACTTTTCTGATGCTGAACAGGTCTTATCTCTCTCTCCTCACCTGTCAGAGTCCATCCAGATATATGTTATAGTGAGGAGGAGCAGCTCTGAGGAAGCCAAACACTGAAGGTGTGCAAAACTTTCCCTGGTAAACATGGCAACAAAAATCCAAGGAATACAAACCCTTGCTTGTAGGGTAATGTCAGAAAAAGTGCAAAATAGAAGTTTTGCTAAAATCAAAAAATGTCTTGCAGCTTCAGGCCAGTAATTAATCAAAATAGATGCTTTAGCACAAACTGATGCTGCTGCACGTTTTCTGTTGCTGGCCTGTTGCTCAGTTTATTGTTGAAAAGTCTCCTCTTTGCAGAGACTTTTATAGAGATATCTGAGAGCAGACTGCAGCTAAAGCTCTGCCAGCTAATGGAATCCCTGTGAGGAGGTGACCTGGGCTTGGAAGCTGCTTCTTTTAGCAAATACTTGCCTAAAAATGTGCTGAACTTGCTGTATGAAGAACTTCTCGTTTTGAGCAGATTTTGCATATTTTAATATAATCAAGAATAAATTCAGTATTTAACATTTAATCTAATTATCCCAGTTTCTTACATTTATAATGATCTTTGGGACATTCTGCAATTAAGTAACCATTAATAAACATTCCCATCAGTGTTACATTAGAACAGGTCATTATGGAGTCAGCTTAAGTAGATGTAGAAAGCTCAAAATAAATAAATAAACAAAAATATTAGCAAATAAATAAAAAGTAAGCTATTCCATGTATTTCTGTTTTCACTTCTCAGGGAAGGGCTTGATAATTGAGCTACATATCACTATTAGAGATGCAATTACCTGTAATTGCCACCTTTAAAAGGAAGCCTTTGTTTCGAAACCAGTAAGTTGATGAATTGTGTATAGTTGTAAAAGCTGCAAATTGCCTTTAGTTCTGTAATCTCAACCATCACATGAAAAATGCTTTTGCACTTCAAAGGGGACAGGCCAAGCTCCCCTTTATACCCCGCTGAGTGAACAGCAGCCCCCCAAGAATCCTTATTTTGCATTTCCATAGATGTAATTCAGGACAGATTTTGTCATATAATACAGGAGAGATGGCAAAATTGTTTTGCATAGAAAGCAAATAGAAAATGTGGCTCTTAATCAATTTAGATACAAAAATTTTCAAAGCTCTTCCAAGGATTACTCTGGATTTACATTGCCTTTTACTTTTGTGCAGATGAATCAAATCCTGCTTATTTTTTGGCACAGGACAACTTTTCTTTATGACGCTTAAGGTTATCATGTTATATACCTCACCCATGAAGACAAGGGGAATGTCCTCATCAATAATCATTGGTATAATATCACCTGTATCACTGACAGTAATGCACTCTGAGTGTTTAGCTCTACAGAGCTCATGTACAGCATTATTCCACATTAATACTACTGGGTCACTATGAAAGTTTTGCAATAAATTGCAACTTTATTAGAATCCATTTGAGAATAACAATAAATAAGAGGAAAATATATAAGGAAACACAAGTCAGCAGATTTTTTTATGTAGATGAAGAAACTACTGGTACTCATACGCACAGAGAATGTATATCATTACGTTCCCCAGCCAGAAAAAAAAATATTGTTGAGATTAAGCCTGCTCTGTAAATGCTTTTATTATTTTTTTTTTAAAGATACAAACAGCTAAAAATAGGACTCAATAATGAAATTGCTGACAGGCCTTAACTACAGCACAAGAATGCAATGCTGTAATACAGTTGTGCCAAGCTACATTATGTTGCTGCAGTGATGAGTTCAGGGCTGGTTCTGCTGAAGCTGTGCTCTGCAGGAACTTCTGTGGGTCTGGGCAATCCACATCTGAGAGCATGAGAGGGGAGAGAAACTGAGGAAGCGCTGAGCAGAACTGCAGTGCAGCGCAGGACTCCTTTATAACACAGAATTGCTGCACTAAATAATGCAGTTAGGCGTGGAAGTCGTTAGGACATTTGTGTATTATTAATTACTGTTTGAAGGTGAATGGTTCTTGCTAACTCTCATTTCTGCAGCTCCTAAACTGCTCTAACCCAACATCCAGAGATTTTCTTGCTAACAGGCAGCCTTGAGCCAACACAGCCAGCTCTAAACACTCCTATTTACTCCAGTTGATGGGGCACCAATTGCAGCAAATGCCCATAGCTATGAAGTGATTTTCTGGAGCAAAAGCAAATTAGATCAGACCAGAGATGGCTCTCTGTAATAAAGCCCAAACTGATTTCCAACAGCCACAGCAAGCAGAGTCCAAAGATGGCTTAGCACAGCCTCCTACCCAGCCAGCCTGTTTAAAGCAAACATTTGGGCAGACAAGGATTTCTCTTATAGTCTGGAAGCTGGAAGTTGGGATAGATGATGGTTGTAAGTCCCTTCCAACTCAACTACTCTATTTTACTCCTGTATAGTGTTAATCTCTGTTAAAAAATAGTGTATTCGTACATCTATGACCAAATAACATTAGAGAAGATAGTCACTGGTGCTGCTAAAAAGGTAATCCATTGGGAAGACTCAACAGGATTGTTATTTTTGTCATTTGCTTCTGTTACCTGTTCTAATGCACATTTTTTATGTGTCTTGTTTCATGATTGTATTAGGTGTATACCTAGCTATAGCTCATTTTTTGTAAAAATTTGATATTTTGACCTTTATTCAGCTCCAGGACATGACGAAATTTCTAATTCTTTCTAAAAAAAAGATTTCATATCAGACCAGGCAATATTACATTGCTCTCCATGTAAACTAGCATCATTAGCAAAAATCTAAAGGGGCCGAATCTCTTTAATACTATTATAAGTGTGAGTAGAATAGCTATGATGCAATTATCCTAATTAAAGTTAATTAACACATATTTATGCAAGGTAAAAAGGCCATGACAAAGGGAGAATACAGTGGAGACATAGGAAGCAAAAGTTCAGATCCTCTTAGCTTGTGTAAACTGCTGTAGCTTCCTACGAGGCACTGGAGTTATGCAGATGACTGTCAACTGAGGCTTAGCTTTGTGTCACCTAGAGAAGGAATGATTCCCTATTCAGTAACACTTCCCCATTCAGCGTAATGAGTTTCCTTGTCTTTCATAAATTAATATTTATCTGTGTGAGAATGACACACTTCTTTTTCCATATTCTGCTATTCTGTTATTAACACATTTGAAATAGAAATAACATCCTGTGACTAAGTGACCAACTATAAGGAATAGGTAGTTTGTAAAAGTGGAAAGTTTGAAGTTGGTGTGTTGACTTTAAAGCATTTACCTGTGCCATTATCAGGCAGTTACAAGTGTGAATATAATTGTCATAACAGAGATCATCTCTCTGTAATTCAGAAACAGAAAAATGCATTAGATTACAGGAAACAGTGTATAAAACCATCTGGATGAAGCTTATGTGTATATGAATATAAATGGTGGTAACTTTTTCTTGGTGTTGGCAAGTGAAAATGCTTTTGATTTGAAGCTTCTCAAAGGAGAGGAATTTCAAGAGATTGCTTAATTTTATAAAGGGTTTGTGCACACACATGCATGCACACACACATTTTTTTTGGCAAGTTCTCCTGAGCTGTCTCCATATTCCATCTGGCAAGGTTCAAGCCACGATCCTTTTCTTTTTTT